>PRKT01000975.1:0-135000 GCA_003671525.1 Saccostrea glomerata
GTCCCCAGATCGAAGTCCAAACACGTAAGGGTGTGTGTGTGTGTGTGTGTGTGTCCTGAAAGCCATGTATTTTGTGCATGTAGGAGATTGCATTTAGGTAAAGTGATACTGTTCTGTATGACATATTATTAAGTGAGAGGGAACCGATAAAAATCACGAGCTGTTGCACTGGTGCTGGCCAAATAATTTGGAAATTAAATTCTGAAAGGAAGTTTTGAAATTTGTTCAGTGCTGTTGAATATGCTCGATGTGTTAATGGTGCTATTGACCATTGTAATAATCGATCTGCTTCAAACATTACATTTCCCAGATATGACTTGGTAGTGGGTCTGCCTGCGGTGCCAGTCGCCTGAATCTGCCCCACTGAAATCAAGATAAGGAGTCTACAATGGTTTTGTTTTGTGGGAAAATATAAGGCCAATATTTGACTTTAGGCATATTAACACAAGCTTGCGAACAAGATTCATGACCCTATCAGATTTAGATTTGTTGTTGATTATGTGGACAACTGACATGTTGTCAATATGGAAGACAAGTCTAGAATTTGCAAGTTGGCTCTGCCATAATATAATAGCGACTACGACGGGGAAAAGTTCCAGGAAAGTCATGTCCCTAGTAATACTTAGTTCAACCCAAAGGCTTGGCCAGACCCCATAAGCCCATTTCCCTCTAAACATTTGCTAAAGTAGATACCAAACCCTACAATAGTTCCCCCTGAGCTATCTGTTAAAAGTTGAATATGAATCCAGGGCTGGGTAAATATAACCGATATACCATTGTAAGATTGCAAAAAAAAGTTTTCCATACTGTGAGGTCAGCTTTTATGTTCTTTGTTACCCTTCTTCTGTGAAATGGTTGGTGAAGAAAAAAAAGGGGGGGGGGGGGGGGGGGCTGCGACTCGTTTTAATGCTAGTTCTTTTTGAATTTTACTTTCAGCTATTACTGTATTAGCCTTGAGGCTAGGGAGGTTAGAAGAATTGTGGGTTGTCCTGAGGCCCAAATATTGAAGATTAAAACCATACTTAAACCCTGGAATATGAATTCACAATCAGAGTATCCAACTAAATGTTTACATAAATTTTGTACAAATGTAACTTGATTAGTGTTGTACCCAAAGAATGTATTGAACCATTACTTTGAACACCTGATACTTGGGTGGTTAGCTTCGCACTTGCTGCATGCATGTCTGTACTTGCACTTAGGGAAGAAAGGGCAACTTACTCCCTTGTTAAAATGATTACAATAAAATGCCAAAGTACGGTTTGGATTGCTTGGGTAAGAACTTTGACTTTGAGAAGAGGTTCGATTATACGTTTGAATAGTTTCGTCCTTGTTAGATATGTACAAAAGCCAAAATTCCTGATTAATTTGACCCCATGACAACTGGGGCTGGTTGGCCATTTTTAAACGAAATTGCTCGTCATATTTAAACCAATTATTTGACCTAGTAGCAGCGATTCTGATATCTCTGAGATACTTGAGTAGTTCTTGAGCCCGTGTTGGAAATTTCTCCAACATTATGCTTGTAAATATAATAAAAGCCGATGTCCACTTATCGATTGTGAGAATGGTATTCGTTTTTGGTTTCACAATGCATAGCCGCCCTTCTTTAATTTGTATGTCCCCTTGTGATTCATAATCTTGTAATTCACAAGCTGTTTTAGTAAGCAGTGAGAGATCTATAAATTTGCACTCCCATATTTGTTTTTTAATTTTCTGAGGGACGTGTGAACCTACGGAATCATAACAACTGATATCTTGTAGTGGTTGACTTGAAAAATTTGAATTTGACTCACCGCTTCCACTGGGGATTCCAGGGATGCTTTGTTCTATTTGTGGTGTCAACGTCGGTTGTATAGTATCAGATGGCAGAGGAAGTGCGGGAATTCCATCTGCGCCTGTTGCCTCGGCCGTGGCCCGGCGTGTTGGCGAGAGATTTGTCCTGGGTCTAGTGCTTTGCCTGCACCGGTGCCCTCTGCCTCTCGATGGGGTTCCTATAGTCTCCCTCCGCTTTCTGGACGCTCTTTTGGTCACTGACGATCTAACTGGTGGCATAATTTCGGTTCTGTGGACGTGATGGACTTTGATTACTTAGTGTAGAAAAAAGCGTCTGGTTTCAACAATTTGCTGGTTCGAAAAGGGGGATAACTTCCGGTGCACATTTATGATTAACTCGTACGCAGTTTGACTCGTAATACAACTTTGTATATTCCTGAAGTAATACCTTGTGTACACTTCGGCACAACTTCCAAACCTTAAAAACCCTGTCCTAAATTAATAATTTACTATTTGATATAAAATCAAATAATCTTGATTAAAAGCAGCAGCACTTTTCAGAAAATAAAAAAGTTTGCAGAATCAATTAATAGCTTGAATTTTTAATTTCAACTAGGGTATGCCCTTGCGATATTGAAATTTGTTAATGACCCACATTCATTACACGAACTATGCATTTATCACGTGACTATCCATCGATGGGACTAAGCTTCATACAGTACAAAGTGGGATATAGTATGCTATTTCTTTAAGTATATAAGTTCTGTGATCAAAAAACAGCTTAATTGAACTGAATTCAGTTTAAAAAAGATACCCTGTTTTGCAAGTCTACTTTCCGTTGATTCTTATAAATGGCCTTAACAGTGCTGCGTAGTATTTTACTTTGAGATAATACTTGTATACTTCTTGATAAAACAATGGGGTTTTTTTTTGTTTGTTTGTCCGTTTAAGCTGATGCCTGCCGAAGGATCATGCCTTGTGCATATTTAAGTATAATGCTATACAAAGGAAAACTATATCAATATGTCATATTAGTATCAGCTGAAGATTTAAATTGTGTTAGCCGTTTGACAATAAAAACGCGATGACCACGATTTTACCGGACAATCGCATATATAAATAAATTCATCATTAACAAAAACACATATTGATGATTGCAACAATTAAAATATTTTTTTCAATGAGTTTCATATGTATTTTATTCATACTTTAATATGGTGATGACATGTCCGTAATTTTGATCGTGTAAATCATTTTTATATTCTTACATGCACAATTAGCAAATTGTCAGCAAATACAATTTATTATTGAGTCAAATGCTGACTGACGTTTTTGAATGCTAATTGTTAATCGACTTTGTATACACTGAATTGACAACGGAGTTTTCCGTTATTTCCCGATCATGACGAGGAGCACAGAGCGGCTGTGAACGGTAGTATTATTTTTATTAGTATTTATATTGTATCATCATCATGTCATGTGGTATTGCTTTATGGATTTCATATTGAATATCGTTCGTTATCTTCACATCCTTCATTTAAACAACCAATAATAAATACGTTTTTGAGAACTATTAACAATACTTCTCCATACATTCTTGCACAATTCGATATTTAGGGTTTCTTCAATAATTAACCTACGACTAATGAAACAAATAAAATATTGTTTTTCCATTTATGAAAGTTAAGGGTACCCTGTATACATTTTATCCATAGTTGTACAAAAAGACCAATCCACTTAACCTTTGTAAAAATATGAATAAATCACACTTATAAGTTTTATTCCATTCGAGGTTATACTATGAAGGTCAATAATATTAAAAGTTTATTGTTTATTTGTTTTAATTAAGTACTATGAAAATTAAAGTACAGGGAATACGCATCATATCTTTTTCAAGAATATTTTTGGAGGGGGAGGGGGGTATTGGAAAATTACATAAACCTGCAAAAACGCAAATCGTTATTTTTATAAATAGCTCCATTGTGGATATACAGGATGTTTTCATCATTTAAATTAAATAACCCATGCAGTTTACATCGTACTGTTAACAGTGAATCGAATCATGATCAATTTTTGAGATTTTTTTAAATTGAAATATTGATCGATGTCCACAATTTTAAGCAGACATCAATAAATGCATGTCTTAGACGGGGAATATTGGTTATCTACAGATTTAAACTACAAAAACATATCTTTATCTATCATTACAAGTTACATTTATCAGGTACAACCGCTACGTGTAGCATGAAAGATGAAAACATCAAAACTTTCCAAAAATACGCTTTTAAATGTGTTTCATGTTAGGAAAGATGACAAACAAGATACCTGATGCCAATGCTTGATTTAACTTCCAAGAATTAATATTTCTTTCTGGAGATGAGCTATAAATAAATCAAAAAAAAATTAGAGAGGAAGATATATGTCCTTTGCATATAATTTGAAATGTAAAATTTCAGTAGCAGAAATCTCTGAATGTTTTATGAGAATTATATCATTTGTAGAATAAAACTCTTGTGTAATGTGTTAGGTTTGACGCTTGATATAGGAGATTGTGGAAACAAGAATTGCGCTCTGATATGTGGATCACATAACAGGTGGCATAAAACTAGGCTCCACAATTCTAACACTAATACAGTTTAGAATTGATTAAATGAATATACAAAATCCTTATCTACTTATTTAAATACTCTGAGAGAACTATGAAAGGTACAGACAGGAAATTCATAAAGCACTTGTACTTGCATATTTAGTCCTTTTTTGTCTAACGTGAGTACTGTTTGTTACCTTTGCATTTGATCTTCAAAATCAAGAATTTTAAAATGTACAGCACAGTTTCATCAGGATGTTATTTTCCTTGAAAATATAAAGACCCTCAGTCCAACAAATTGTCATAATTTCCTTTTGAACTATAAATTGAAGGAAATATAATGCAAAGAAAAGACAAAAAAATCCGTTCAAAACTGCACATGTCCATCAATTGTTTTCAAGAAGTCAGTGGGTATTGACTGATTGGCACAATCATGAATCATCTAATAACGAGTCTGCGATGTGAATTGCATTAAAGAATAATTTACCGGAATTCATTTTGTCTGCAAAAAAGGCTACAATATGAATGGGTTTTTTAAGTGTTTATTCAATAGGTCCTGTGTAACCTACATGTACAACCCTAAACTGAACTAATGATACATGAAATTAAAATTTAGTTCATAACCGATTAAGGAGGGGGACGTACTAACTCTCAGTAAATATAGGTGTAAATGATAACATATAATCTGAAGAGCAAAGTAAGGTTAGTATGCAGACCGAGCTTGAAACTAATCATTCATAAATCTAAAATGGGAGGTCTATATGTAGCAGTTCATAGTTCTTTAAGGGGAGTGATCTTCAGCTTATGCTCTAGACATAAAAAAAATCCCCGCCCCTTTTAAAATATAAATTTCCGATATAAAACGGCCAAATCATTTTTGAATGCTAGAAGTACATTTTATTTGAAAATGGTGAGGATCAGCTGTATTACTTTTGCATTTTGTTTAACATCGTGGGCATTTGGAAACCTTCAAGAAGGAGGAAATGACCCATCGCAGAAAAATACATTATTACCTAGTACGACATCAGGAAAGGTTTCCAGCATGTTGCGGGACATTCTTAATCAAGAATCGTTGGTGCGCTTTTCTATGGTGCAAAAGATTCAGAATCTGGTAATGGATGTTATAGACAGCAAAAACAACACCGAGATATTTAAAAAGGAGCTCGTTCATCTAACAAAAGAATTAAACGCACTAGAAAAAAAGGATCAGAGACTTGAACAAGAAAATGTGAAACTTCAACAAGAACTTAACGCCATTAATGAAAGAATAAGGGAATATCAGAACCTCACTCTTGCAAATATCCAAAAATTGAATGAGTCTGAGATTTATTTACTGAAGAGACAATTCCAAGACCTCCAGAACGAAAACGAAGAGTTTAAATTGGGGACTTCAAAAATTAAAGAACATGTAATATTAAATGTAACCACATTAAGGAATGAAATTTTTGCTTTGAAAGAACAAGTTGCTATACTCTCAAGAGAGAAGGATGCATTTGAAAAAAGGTTGCATCAAATGTTTGAAGAAAGATTTTCGAACTTTACAATCTCCGTTGGAGTTTTGGATAATATCAGTGCGGAGCAAAATGCAACCAACACTCTGTTTGATTTTTCTTCGTTTCGGTCAGGTAAAAATTGCTTTTCTTCCTGCTATAATAAAGAATTATATTTGAAAATATTACAGTGTTTCCATTTAAAGTGCTAGTTGCAGAAGTACAAATTTCTTTAAGTTTCTAAGGCTATTGTAATATCAATTGATTGATTGTATACTGATTGTATACTGTTTAACGTCCCTCTCCAGAATATTTCACTGATATGGAGACGTCACCATTGCCGGTGAAGGGCTGCAAATTTAGGCCTATGCTCGGCACTCGGGGCCATTGAGCAGGGAGGGATCTTTATCGTGCCACACCTGCTGTGACACGGGGCCTCGGTTTATACGGTCTCATCCGAAGGACCGCCCCATTTAGTCGCCTTTTACGACAAGCAAGGGGGTACTGAGGACCTATTCTAACCCGGATCCCCACGGGGTAATATCAATTGAAAAATAACACCTTCATGTTATTTAACCTTACTTTTAAACATATATGTACAGTACCGACCAGACCCAACCTGACACAAAGCAGTCCCAGAGCAGTCCCGGGGACTGCTTTCTGGGACTGCTAAAGCAGTCCCACAGCAGTCCCAGAGCAGTCCCACAGCGGTCCCAGAGCAGTCCCACAGCAGTTCCAGAGCAGTCCCAGCAGTCCCAGCGGTCCCAGAGAGCAGTCCCAGCAGTCCCAGAAAGCAGTCCCAGCAGTCCCAGTGGGCGGGGTTTATTAATTTAATGGGCGGAGCTAACTCAGAAATGAGATTTCCAATAAACAATAGAAGTATAAAAGGCAGTAGAAATTGATTCTGGGTAGTATGCCAGGAATTCTTACATGTACGCGAAGGTCATTTGTGAACAATACGCGCATAGAAATTGAAATTATAATATTTATTGGAGGAAGAAGGCTTTCACATCTACATGAACATATATAAATAACACCGAACATGAATATTTAATCACAATTATCGGGTACATTTATTTAATAATTATTCTTTGATTGATACTGGTTCCCATATTTGTTTTTTTTTAAACACAAAATAAAATCTGAATTAATTATATTCCATCAGAATAAGCTTTAAATAGATCTTATCATTATATGGCCGATTCCCATACTATCGGGATACGCTAAAGGAATTTTGTAAAGTTTTGGGGGTTTTAAAATATTCTTTGTAAATTTTGCCAAGTATTATTTTTCAGTCGTGATTATTTTTACTGAAATGTCAATTCAATTATCATTAATTTCTCTAGTTCTATAAAACTCAGTTTAAAGTGTGTTTATTTATAAATGTTAGAGTGTACATCTGTAAATCACCAGAATGGAAGTATGTTCAAAATTAATTAATCCCGAAAGAAATTTATACACATTTCATTTACAACATTTTTTTCGCATTACATAAACTGAAATTAGGGTCATTATTTACCAATATGTTCAATGATGTGTAACGCTGATAAAAATACCTAAATAACACGCTTTGATTTTCTGCCCAAAGGCGATTGAAACCATGGGTGTTGATACCATTTAATAAACATTAATCGGCCGGGTAAACACTAGCAAAACAAAAAAAGAAAGAAATCACAATTCCCGGCATTTTCAATTTTTTCTTTTAATAAATTTTAATAACTTGTTTATAAATTAAAAGCTACCGATTATTCATTAATTAATTCCCCAATGATTATTCACATTGATTATGCTACGGAAGAATGGTAGCAAAATTTTATTTTATGGTCCTTTAATAGATTGTTATGTTTTATTTGAGGTTTACATTGAATACTCCTTTTTTTTAGCGTGGTCTTTGAAAAACGTGTAGCTTTTTTCAATCAAGAAATCTTATATCTAACTGTAATGATTATTTTTAAATAGTACCAATGCAAATGTTGAGTAAATAATTTTATATTAAATAATTAAAAATGGCCCACATTTAGCTATTTTTTTTCTAATAAACCTGTAGTTTATTGTTAGGGATAAAAAAAATTCCCATGACTTCCTTATTTAACAACTTTATTTTTTTTTAATTTATTCTAAACTATACATTAATTTGTGTAAGTATACAGTCCCTGAAAATATTAATTAACTATAATAATCTCTACTTATTGAGAGAATGTAAGAAATCCTTGCTTACATGTATTAAATAGTTTAAACTCATCTCTGCTGCAAGTAAACAACAATACAACAGGGAGTCTGCAAATTCAGAATACACAAGGGGCGGAGCTATCACTGTCACTCAGAACTTATTTCACACATGAGTGAACAAAGCAGTCCCAGAAAGCAGTCCCAGGGGCAGCTGGGACTGCTGGGACTGCTTTTCAGAGCAGTCCCACAGCAGTCCCATAGCGGTCCCAGAGCAGTCCCACAGCGGTCCCAGAGCAGTCCCACAGCAGTCCCAGGGCGGTCCCAAAGCAGTCCCGGGGACTGCTTTCTGGGACTGCTTTGGTGTCAGGTTGGGTCTGGTCGGTACTGTATGCATCAATTGGAAAATAATATCTTAATGTTATTTTACCCTACTTTTAAACATACATGTATGCATCCTACTTTGATTTTATAAAATATTGATAACCTCCAAATTCCCACTCTATTCTCCATACGCTTCACTCTTCGTCTCCAAGAATAGTATAAACACTCAGTTTCCGTCTGAGTCCATCTAATCACTAACTAGCGAAATATTTCTCAATTATTTTTATATATATGATCAAATGCAAGGCTGTGAAATAACTCCAAAAATTTCATTAAAACAGCTCTAGTGCATAACAGTCACCTGATACCGCAGCATCGAATGCATCCCAACTATGCTTCCTATAATTCATGTTAAAGATCTTTTACAAAATGCAGTGTTTTATACTGAATTCGTTATAAGTGCTTTATAACCCAAATGAGCGGATCCGACGTCTAGAGTACTCATTATATTAATTAATGTTCTGTTTTTAATGTTTCTCTACCCACAAGACCATTCACGGTAGCTCAGTCGGTAGAGCGCTCGCTCCATGATCGGGAGGTCGTGAGTTCGTATCTCGGCCGCGACTGACCTAGTCGTTAAAATGGGTAGCACCTGTCTCTTCGCCATGCGCTCGGCACTTTGAAGTGAAAGTTTCTGGTCCTTTGGATGAGACCTTAAAAACAGAAGCCCCGTGTCAGCGGCAGGCGTTGGCACGATAAAGATCCCTCACTGCTCAATGGCCCTGAGTGCCGAGTACAGGTCAAAATTTGAGGCCCTTCACCGGCATGCGGTGAGGTCTCCATATGAGTGTAAAATTATCGAGAGGGACGTTAAAAATATACCATTAATCACTCAATCAATCTACCCACAAGAAGTATCATATTCAATCCTCTGCAAAAAAAAAAAAAATAAAAAAAAAAAAAAAAAAAAAACTTTTTTTTTATCGAAAGTTCTTTCAATGGTGGGAAATTTGAAATTTTGAGCACATCCTTGATTATAGAAAGGGTTTTTAGTTAAACATAAAATGTCGTACTAAATAGAGATCTTTTGTTCTCGATGCATGTGTGAATTTATCGCTTAAAACTATTAAAATCCTCAGATCGACTTGGTTTTTTTCATTGTAAAATTTAACAAAAAATTAGAAAATGATATAAAGAAAATACATGTTCGAACATCACTGTAACCCATGAGTAGACCTAAGTTCCTGTTTCCAGGAATGTTTAGTGCTGGCGCTTAGCGAAGAAACAGACGCCCTGAAAACGATAATCGAGGCTAGACTTTTCGATGACGAAGAAAATACCCTATCACTAGGCTTTATGAGCGGTGTTATGCATTCTTAAAGATAAAATGGCTCAAACTAGCCTCCTGATATTTTTCAAAGTTTCTTATTCTGATATCCTAGTTTCATTGTACCGTTGAACTCGATTAGTACGAACACGGATACTACAACTTCATGGATACAGCTGTTATCTTGGACCCCAAACAATTAATATTTAACATATTACTTATACTTACGGATATATGGATTATGGATATAGCGAAATAATTACATAGGTTCCCGAGACTTCGTTATAACCGAGGTTTATTGTACGTGTACCGTAAAAAAGTAAGGACAATCCGTACGATTTGAGAAATTCTCAAAAAAAAGATAGGAGAGTGTTTAAAAATTACAAGACTTTTGTACTGATCTTAAAGGGAAAGGCACCTTTCAATTCAGGACTCTTTTTGGTCATCAGCATTTTCGGTCAGCTCAAAATATATATGAAGAATTTATCATTTTCTATCGAGATGAAATTGATCATCTAGATTTTCCTTTTACAATAAATGTTAAGAAACGTCCATAAAATAAAATCCCTACTATCCTTTATACTGAAAACGTTTTCTTTGATATAATATTTATGAAATTAACATTTATTTTTTTTCTCCCGTTTTTAATTAATTAAAGAAATATCAAGTTTCATTTAATCTGGATTTCACATTATAATATATATTTAGGGATGATCTTGATTATATTCCTAGATTGCCCTTTTCCGTTTGACTGTTACCATCTCTACAAGTGTGGTATAAGGAAGACTGGAATTTATAGAATATACCCTCATATAAAAGTCAACAACTTTACTTCCGTTGCCGTGGTGTGTGACATGGAATCATCAGGAGGTGGTTGGACAGTAATATATTTTATGCTAAAATTTATACTAATCTTCAACGTTCCTGATTCCACTTTTAAACAAAAATACAGAAATGATATGTCCAGTATCTATAATTAAAGTATTAAAATGGTATAATTATTTTTTCTACATATTTTCAAGGATTATGGTATTTTTAAGTGAAGTGTATTTGAAATATTATCATTTTTAGGTCATTCAGCACAGGAATCGAGATAATCCCCGTGTAAATTTCAACACAACATGGGATGATTATAAACGTGGTTTTGGGGATGTTTATGGGAATTACTGGCTTGGTATGTACATTAATTTTATTTTGAGTTTTTTCTTTGTCTCCATCTGCATTTAAAAAAACTTATTATATGTATCTCTCTTTATCAAGGAAATGAGGTCATTCATTAATTAACCACTACCTTCCAAAACGATCTGTACCTAAAAATGAAAAGTACACATAACAAGGACCTAGAAGTAAAGTACGACCAGTTCTCTATCTCTTCTGAGAATGATAGCTACAGGTTGTCTTTAGGCACCAAAATAGGAAGCATCGGTAAGTAGCTTTGCTTCTATCAATGATTGAAGTTTGGTAAATGTAACAAAAAAAAAATAACCGTTCGCTTAAAAAAGGAACATTTTCACTTCCTGTTTTATTTTCGTGTTTACCTTTACTCTATTTGTGAATTTAAAAGAGGGGGGGGGGGATAAAAAAAAACAGAACTGACATTAAGTTAGTTTAAAAGTAAGAAAAGTTTTTGCGAGTGCAAAAGATCAAAAATAGCACGAGGTGAAAACAAGTCTTTGTTTGATATTTTAAAAATCAGAACTCTTATTTGATAATTGTTATCCGTGTTTTTTTTTTCTTTTGTGGAGACATATTATAATATGTACTCGAATAATAGAATCTTTACTGAGACAGAAAACTCGGATTTAGAATTTTTTTTTAAAACGCGTACACAATTCTTTTTTCCTTGGATTTGGGGTTTTAAGGTAACGTCTTTTTCCATATTTATTAATTGAATACATGTATATTATAATACATTTCTTATAGGTGATGCTTTTAGAGGTTACAATGTAGTAGATCAGATTTTTTCCACATTCGATCGTGACAACGGGAAGAGATGCGGCGCAATGTGTGGATCTGGTTGGTGGTATGATTATTGTACATGGACAAATCTTAATGCTCCTTTTTATGTCGATCATGTAAATTATGTTTGGTATCCTACCATTGTTCAGGGGAAAAATCTTAAGGAATCGAAAATGATGATAAAAAGAAAATAAAGTAAAGACGCACGCATGTATGTGTTATGAAATTAATGGAACATATAAGATGGAAGTTATATAATGAAAAATGAAGTTATGGCAATTTCATGTTGAGACTTTCTTTTCTAACACATGATATTTTATTTATGTGTGATTTCATGGACTGATTAAATTTTACTAGCTACTAGTTTATTTTGGAACATGTTTTTAATTTTATTTATGTTATGTTAGATATAGAATTGTTCTTTTAAGGACAGATGATACAAAAGAACTTATGTCAAAAATTTGAAAATAACAGCTTGGGTCATGCTTAAAAAGAGTAAAATGAATATGTTTCACTGTGTATTTTTTAGATATTTTATTTAGAATTTCAAATAAACGAGATTTGATCTGAAAATTATTTGTATAGATTAATGAGGATGGTTTCCAAACGGCAGACTTGTGAGCATCACAGAAGGTTCACAATTCCTTATATAATAGAATTTTTTTATTTGCATAATTCACAATGAAATTAAGCCGAACAATATATACCGATATAGGCATCCATTTTTTGTTTGTATCATCTTTCCTTATCCATTGAAATGTACAGATTATACATGCACATATGCGTCTATTCACTCTTTAGGATAGTACATAAGAAAACATTGTAAGCTAACGCATTTACGCAGAATCAGTGTATGCATTGTAATCATTAAACGTAACCAGAAGTCATATTCAAGATTACATTTGCATCAATATTTTTTCTATATTCACAAGTAATATACATGAAAAAAAATAATACACGTAAGTTACGTAATTCTTTATTAAAGTAATGTTTTTTTTATAGAGAGTGTCTTGCCAAAAAACGATTTTACATGTATCCTTTTAAATAATCTTCATTTGTCTTCATTTCATAAAAAAAATTGCCTAAAAATGATAGGTAACAGAATTGGTGTTTTGAGGAGAAAGATAGTATACGAGAAGATATTTAACTATTTGCTTGCATAAGAATAAAAAATTAAGAGATACTGGGTAGAGTTCTCATCTGAAAAATGCGGTGAGGGTGTTTGTATGAGTGTGGTGAAACATGATTATTGCCAGTTCTTTTTTTGATATTGGAAAAAGAGATAGGCAATTGAACGTAACAGACGAAAGTTCAGCCATGTTTATAAATAATTCACGCAAAAAAAAATAAAAAGTAAATATATTGCAATTAAATGTATTTCAAAAGTAAAAGTGATAAATAGGCACAGTAATGCAAGTAAAACTTCCAATTGCAAATTGATGTTCGTTGTTGCAAATTTTGATAAAATAACACATATGGACAAGACAGAACTCAAACTCATACATGTAGAATGGTGTAAATGCAGCAGGGAGTACTTCGTCAAAGATCCCGACTATTTGTGTCTTTTTTATTGTATTTATACAGGTAGGATATTTTTATAAACTTGCGCGTATTTTTAATAGACGTTCAAGTTCCAGATGATACATTTTCTTTACGGGATAATATATATTATTGTGTTTAATGTTTATTGTAATATTCATTATATTGTATGTAGTTGAAAATGAAAAGATAGATTGTAAAATTAAAACCACAAAAATAACGACGAGTTGTGTTTTCTCTGTTAAACAAGAAAGCCACATCTCAGAGTTTGGGGGCAAACACGTGTACAGGAGGGGAGAAGAAACTGGCCAGATATAAGCTTCTTCTAAATAAATGAACTCTGTTTTACAGAGGAATGTAAGAGTTGTACAGCTTGATTATCCGCTCAATGTTTGCAATGAAGGGCCCAGATGTATATGAAAAACTCGCATGACCGGCCCAAGCCCATTCGGGACTCTGTCTTCCCCAACCTTCAGTGGTTAGGATATAAAATCAATTAAAGGAGGGAGGAGTCTAGAATGAAGTTGATGAAATTGTGAAAAAAAAAACAATTTTAAAATATGTACGTTTGAAGAAATTAAAAATCCTCTTGATAAGCTTATGCAAATTTATTGTGCATTTCGTCTACAACTCTTTCATATTCTCACAAATTTGTTTATGTTTGAATATATTTATGTGTTTGCAAATAATTCTATTCTGATCTCATTTTCATCATTTTATCAATGTACAGTTTGAGTTAAATTCATTGAAATTCATTATATAACAGGCATATGCTTAACGTTGGGTAAACACACGTTGATTCTGTTATGGGGAACATATTGTATTTTATTCTGTTTCTTCTTATCATATATATTCTTGGGTACTTTTTTTCCGCGATTGTTTGTAAACTACACATCCGATTAAGTTGAAACTTTTTTAAGGGTCAGTTAGCATTTTATGTGGTTTGCGGAATGAAGGTCATTTTGCGGGCACGTGCTTGCAAAAACGCGCACGTGCAACACGAGATATGACCAATTTAATTGATATACACGTTAACTTTTTAAATCTTTGATGATTTTTATGCAACTCACAATATGAGTATATATTAGGTATGAAGACAAGATGATATTGTCAAAATAGCAAGATCTCGCGCGCATGCACGTGCGCTTTGCTCCCATGGGCTGAAACTAAAATATCAATATCTGTAATGTTCTTTGACAAAATCCTTTGAGTTTTTGAACATAGTCAAACAGTATGGAGAACTTTAGCATAGCATATAAGAATTTTCCTGAAAACATGCGCATACGCGTTTTCTGCAATCTGATTGACTGAAACATTAAATGCTTGTAATTGTCTTGGTTCTCAACAAATCCTAATGAAATTTAGCATATAATTAGGCATAATGTTTTTTCTACATTTTGCAGCTATCAAAATTGAATGCAAGGACATAGATGCATGCACGTTGATATCATTGTGCTTTTATAATTTTTTATTGAAATACATGTACTTCAGTACTGAGCATATTTGTAAAAGAATTCTAGGAAAATGTCACAAAAAGAGAGTCGGGGGACGTTTGGGGAACATCTGTTACGGTCCCCGATACAATTTTAACATTCTATAGACGCTATTGTCTGTAGAATACATATAAACTACATTAATCTTTAAACAAGTACTTCAAGAAAGGTGTGTAAACGGAATTAATCGATTTTATTTTAATATACCCGTATGTCTTTTTGTATAGAAAATCACTACTTCGACACTAGAGACGGTAGTTGCAATATATAAAGATTAAGCTCAGACTTATTGTGTCATATTGTGAACAATATTCATTGCTTAATATAAATCAAGGTCGCAATTTCTTGATTTGGATACGTTGACGTATTAGAAATTAAATTTCCGTCTTTTTTGTTTACAAAACCAAATGTCTTCAGAAATCGGCTCTTAATCTTTTAAAATTAATGTGAGTTTGGTTTTTGATATTTACAAGATTTTGATGATGCAGTTTGTTCCTCGATCAGTTCTAAAGGTATTGTTCAAATAAAAAATGGTCTTATCAATACTTGAGTCAGTTCAAGTTATTGAAAAAAGAATTTCTGAATGTCCCTCTCCAACTGTATATTGTTTCTTGGTGGTGAATTCGCACTAAAGAAATATTTTCTCTATATTTAAAACAAAAAAATGAAAATAAATGTGCAATCCAAAGCGTAACCTTAGTATTGCAAAGACTTTAATACACTGTACTCTGCGACTAGAGAGGCAACTCAGATGTCAGGAGATATTTTTTTCGGGTGAACATCTCTGGGACGCGGTAAAAACGTACTTACAAGACATTTTGACACTATCTGCATTTTGTATGAGTAATTGACGGAGCTAGCCTACATATATAAAAAGACTTTTTGAGAGTCGGTATATAATAAATCCAGACACAGTAATGGTCAAAAAGGTTGGTAAATAACATAAACAGAATTTGTTAATATTAACTAAGATAGTACTGGTCTGTTACAGGCAAGAACTCAATCATGCCATGTAACTCCATGAGATACCTTTGTCATTTGCAAGTACCACCAAGCTGTAGTTAGTATTGTCAGTGAAATATAATCAAGAACTATTCATTTGTAAACGTGCTTTAGTACCAGTGGTTTCAAAAATATTTTGAAAAAGGAATTAAGATATGTTTCTCGCAAAAATGGGTAGAGACATGAAATCAAAGAATTTAAAAATGCGTTTAAAAAAATGAATATTTATAATAGACAAATTTTGCATTCAATATCTATAAAAAATGTATTTAAATAAGTAACTGTAAATGTTTTATAGCTACCTTTTTCATCTTGTGCCCAGTAAACACTTACAGAAGCATTTCTTTTTAACCCAACAACTCTTTTAATAGCATTGCAAAATAAATAAACAGTTTTCTTTTTTTACTTTCATTTTGTCTATCTCAACGAAATTTTATGAAATCGACGTGCTTACTTTTATGCGTAGAGATTTTTATCTATTATATAGTTGTAGGCACATTTATGGATTGCAAGGTATTTAATGTTATTGTTTTTAAAAAAATTGTCACAATATATGATATATCATGATATTGAAAGCTTTTGTGTTTTTTGTTATTGATTGTTAACACATATATTAATTTCTATGAAAAGAATGAGTTAATTAGTATACCATTATACTATACAAATAAACATTGAACACATCATTTTTGTGAGAATATATATCTCAGTGGATTCGATACGCAAGAGCATGCTCTTGAACAATTTCTGAAAACGAGGTAAATTATTGACAAGTAAGTTGACGAAACAAGAATTTCAGCAGTCTCGTTTAAAGTCATCATTTCGTAAGTTCTATGGTCGATACAATGACCTTGGCAGCAAATACAATTTATCATAGAGTCAAAAGCTGACCTACGTTTATCATACTAATTCGTAGTCCATCAATTATACACTGAATTGACGACGGATTTTTCCTTTATTTCGAATTCCCGATTATGATAAGTAACATACGGCGGTTGTGACCGGTCGGCAGGGGATGTTCACTCCTCCATCGCAGTTGGTTCCACCTCTGATGTTTTGGATGTTCGTGTTTGATCTGCACCTTTTTTGTATTGTTTTATGGACTTTTGATCTTGGATACTGTACATTATCTCCATATGTTTCATTCTGTAAAAAATATTAAGTAAAAAAAACTTATTATGAAAGTTATTACATGTTTCTTAATCATCGTTTTAATTGATTGATTTAATACTGTTTAACGTCCCTCTTCAGAATATTTCACTGATATGGAGACGTCACCATTGCCAGTGAAGGGCTGCAAATTTAGGCCTATGCTCGGCACTTACGGCCTTTGAGCAGGGAAGGATCTTTATCGTGCCACACCTGCTGTGACACGGGGCCTCGGTTTATACGGTCTCATCCGAAGGACCGTATAAGATATGATAAATCATTGCCGTCTAACCCCCTTCAGATGAAGAATCTATGTCATGTAACACTTAAACAGAAGTTAAGTTGTTAACATTTACGAAGGGGAATATTTTATAAATGGTAATATTCCTTATACAACTGCCGTAACAGTCAAACGGAACAGGGAAATCCATTAATATATATTAAAAAAAACGCCCTAAATATCTATCGTAATGTTATATCCACTTTAAGTATATCTTGATATTTCGTATTATAATTGAGTTTCAAGAGTTATTGTGGAAAAAATACCAGATGATAATTGAAATATCATATTTCAAAAAAAGTCTGATAGAAGAAATTTTTATTCATCATTTTATAAGAAAATCAATTTTATCAAAATATAGAATGGTGGATATATAATGTTTTTAGATATGGCCAATAATGTTGAAGGTTCCAACAAAATTTTACAGAAAATTTTTGCCAATTCACACTTTTTTTTTAAGAAATAACACTATGTTCATAGAATTGTCCCCTTTTTCAAAGTCACTAATCAGATGTTAGGACAAAAGCACGGGCGAAAAAAAGGACGAAAAAATTTTCCTTGTATTGTAGCCCCAAATATACGATCAGTTCTGGATATATAGTTATAAGATTAACAGTTTATTTTTTTTTCATTAAATATTAATCTACATGTAGATGTTAAAGTTTATAAAGCGTGTCGTTATTAAATTTTCCCTATCTTGCACACAAAATGAAACTTAAAGTCACACGAATAATCATGCCATCCTTTGTATCCAGCAGCGAGGGCAACGCAATGTTCTGTATTCCCTGGGTTCGGCTGCCCTTTGTCCCAGTTGTTGTAAGCTTCTTCAACATTATTACCGCTAGAAATATAAACAAAACTGTGGTTCTGAAGCAAATCAAACGCCTATCCATAGGTTTTTAATGCCTGAAATAAAGCAAAATGCGTGTTAAAATGTGAAGGCTGTTCTTTACATTGACATGATATATTAAATTGTTTTAAATCTAAGTTATATCTTTTAAGTTTGCATATAATGTTGCCACAAATGGATCAGTGCCTATTTTGTTGCCACATTATGATAAAAAGAAGCATGTTACTTTCTATACATATAAAATTTTTGAGAACGTTCAACCAGTTCTAATGACACAGACCATTTCGAATGTCATTGTTCTGCATTGTTAACTGCAAATTATATTAGACAATTTAGCACTGTCACTTGACATATTCTTGTCATAGTAATATCATGTAGTCAATTCAATTTTCAAAGGCAAAGAGCTTTACTAAGACAAATCAATAGAAGAACATATGAAGATACATTATATTTAGAAACAGAACAGAGTCGATAACTCTTGCATATAGGCATAAAGTAGTTAAACTTAATACTGTGTTTAAAGAACATCTTAACTTGGAACCTGATTATTTAAAAAGTATATTTTCCTAAACAAGAAGTATTGAATCAAATTAAGGCACACGGAATAGAGAGGAATTCACTATTCCTACATGTAGATGTAGACTTGAAATATTTGTGAAATCGTTCCTTCCTGATACAATAAACCAATGGAACAATTTTACTATAACCACAAAAAACAGCCCATCGTTTAGTAGCTTTAAAAACAATAAGCATAGAAAACCAGCAGACCCCCCCCCCCCCTTCTTATTTCTCCCATCGTAAATAGACGACTTAACATCATACATGCTAAACTACGATACAACTGCATTTTAAATAATGATCTTTGTAAAAGAAACATTATCAAAAGCCTTTGTTGTTCATGAGGTACATCTGAAGATCCATATCACTTTTTCTTTATTTGCAAAAAGTACTAACATCCTATATAGAAACTACAAGTATTAAGAAATCTATTGGTTCTAACTTAACCGAATACTAAATTATAAAAATATTATTGATTGTTACTTACTTCTATAGGGAGATGAGTCACAAAATGTAGAAATCAGTTTAAAAAATTCAATCACTGCAAAATTTTACTGTACGAGATTCTGGTAGGTTAAACTAATTATTACAGCCTAACACTAAAACTCTGGATAGTTATACATTCATCATGTGTAGAGAATGTATGTTTTGAATAAACATGTTTGTATATCTTTTTTTTCTTCCTATACAGAAATTGACAGTTGTAGCATTTCATGGTGTAAACCTCGAAAGTTGTTTGAAGTTATGTTCAAACCATTTGTATAGTATTTATACAATAAATTTTTTTCAAACCAAGAACATATCTGATTGTTAACTTCTTTGAACAAAGATAGTTTATTAGAATTACAAAAATTAGAAAAAAGATTATTTCAAAGAATGTTTCTGTATAATGTCAAATACTAACTTGTGATATTTCAACTTTATAACAAAGCTATGGCGTTTTTTTTTTCAGCCCCATCTTATGTTTTCTTGCAAACAAACGAAAAATTTCATAGGTAGGTTACATTGAAATGCTTTAAAAATTTTTGAAAAATCCATTTTAAATCCTTATTGTTTTGGATTAGGTAAACAAGTACGGAAGGTATTGAACAAAAATAGGTGATTTATTGATTGTATATTGTTTAAAGCCCCTCTCGAGAATTTTTCACTCATATGAAGACGCGACCACTTGCAGGTGGAGAGCTACAACGATTTTCCTAGCATTCGGCACTCAGGACCATCGAGCAGTGAGGAATCTTTTTCGTGCCAGCACCTACTGCAACACGGGACCTCGGTATATACGGTCTCATCCAAAGGACCAGTCTCTACGTACCATAGTGGTATTTGAACCCGCGACGTGAAGATCAACTCCTTGCTCTGCCACTCTAGAGCAGACGTTCTAATCACTGCATCACGCGGGAAAAGCAGATATTGGTAGGTGCCACGTAAAAAAACTTTTATCTTGCAGGCGCTTGAGAAAAAGATAATTGTCCACAAAAAATATGTGGTGGCAGTCAAACCTTTTTTTATACAAAAACACACGTGTACAAGTTCATACATTAAAAGCAAATGTAAAATCAAATTTTTTATATAAAAGACCTCAAACGAGGCTTTTTTAACATGGAAACTATAGGCTTTCGTAAACATAGAGGAATATGTTATAACGTAAGAAATTCATATCAATGTTATAAAAATTCCCCAAATGCTATAAATTTTATTTTACCTCTTACTACACCCTGGACGAGCATCCATCTTTCCTCTGCAACTGCATTCGGTTCCACTAAAGTTGAACTCATTCCATAGCAACTTGTCTGAAAAATGTCGCTTTAAATGTTAACCAATTGTGTACTACATTCATGTACTATTAGATGTTTCTCCCATGAATCATGACATCTTTTTAACTGCTCTAGATTCAACTCTCATAAGTAAATTCCTTACAAGGCATTTACTCGATTACTCAATATCAAGAAAATCAAAAATATTGATTTTAACACATTTTCATGTATGATACATCTACGATTCATGTTCATTGAGATTGTATTTGTTATGCAAACATTACAGTTACTTTACAAGCCACATAAAACAATCTACATAACCGATAAGATAAAAGTCGGAACTAAATATCAATCAATTACTAGCGTCAGATCCACATGGGGTCTTTAGACCGGGTGAATTATGATTGGTTTTGCTAATTTTCTCTTTCTTCAAATTATCAGAAAGTGAGGGAAAATGCTATTAATAGAATTATTACATGAACTCACAACTGCATCTTTTAACGTTGCTGATGTCCTAGAAAAATAGTAGCAGTGGTCACCATATGGAATCTAGCCACTCTTACAAACTGCAAATGATAGGCACTTTAATGACGTGACATGAAAAAACCTAAACCGTTTCCACCCAATTCATGCCGTAAAAATTGAAACGCTATAAAATGCGTAATTGATTATTAAATGTTCATCTTTTTAATGTAAAAAAGATATCTATTTTAATATAATAAAACACAGATTTACGTTTTTGGCAAGTGAGATAACTTTTTCTGAATAATAAAGAAACTGCATGTAAACAAGGCTTAAACTGGATAATAGCTAAGCGCTTCGTCTAAAATGAAACGAATATTAAGGTTGCTAAAACGATACGGTTAAGATTCATGATTAAAGGAAAGAAAAGTTTATCCACTTAATTTGTATTTCCCCTTAGTTTCTGCTTCGACAAATCAATAAGGGTTCTTTACTACATTATTTATTCTTTTTTTAGATAAGATGTTGAAAAGCATACAATATCAATTAACAAGTTCATATGTCTAATAAACATTTACCTTGTCTTGTATTGGCAAAGGTTGTCAGGACAGATATTATCAAGAAAATTAACCATTTCTTTGACATGGTGAAAAAACGCGCTATTCAATAATTAAATATTCACCGTACTACAGAGTTTGATTTGTCAAAGGATGATTGTCACAGACACTGCTTATATTATTCTAATCTATAATGCTTCTTTCCATCTGCCTCCCGTTAAGAGGTCTTAATAAAACCCCCAGCTTTTTCTAGTTATATAACACATGGTTTGAGAACAAGCAACTTGATTTATTATATAAATCATAAATGTTTTATTATCATCATTTACTCAATTCCGCCAAAAAATATCAGTATAAATTTGCGGAAGAAAAATACTTAATTACTAAAATGCAGGAGCAGAAAAATGTTTTTTAAAACAACCATGACCATAACATTCAGTCAAAATGTTTCAATGAGATGATCTGTTCTTTCTGCCTTATATATGGAGTTAAAATGAATGAATTCTTAAACACCTGTTTTTTTGACTAAGAGACTTAAGACAAATAAAACAATTTGATATAAACATACATCTATTGATTGTTGCATGAATATGGAATACGCTATTTCATCATAACAAAATTAAATTCTTGATTAGCATTTATCCTTTTGTGATGTGCTTTTGTCAATATACAATGGCTCTTGTCATATTGTTGTAAACATAGGCCATTATATGCTTGTATCACTGTGTATTGTGCTTTTGTCATTATATGCTGCATGTGATTTTATCATTATGTGATGTGCTTTTATAGATATTTAATGCGTTTTTGTTATTATGTCTTGCACTTTTGTCATTATTAGATGTGCTTTTATCATTATGTCTTGCACTTTTATCATTATTAGATGTGCTTTTATCATTATGTGAAGTGCTTTTATCATTATTATGTTCCCCAAACGAAGTTGGGGAACATATTGTTTTTACTCTGTTTCTTATTAAGGTCTTCCGTCTCCAACGGAAGACCTTATTGTTTTCGTTCGGTTTCTTTTTCCCTATTATTTTTTTTCTTACCGATTTTTGTGCATGCGAGTTCTCGGAAACGGCTCGATCGATTTTCACGAAGCTTTCAGATCTGATAGATATTGATCTGAACCTTATTGGAATTTTTTTAAAAGTACGTCGTCACTTCCGGTCGTGATATATGGACGATTTACTGATTTTAAGAGGGTCGGCTTGTCCAGATAACTCCTCCTAAACGACTTAAGATATTGAGTCAAGATTTTCAGTGAAAGTAAATGAAGGTTTGTTGAGTTGTATATGGGTGTCCATTTTTTTCTGGCGCAAAAGGTACCGGAGCTCGGTCGGGCCAAAAATGTCTCAGAAACATCTCACAAAATTTGACACCTTTTGTTTCATATCGTCTTAACTGTTCACAATTTGTTAAAACATATTGAAGAGAAGTTAAGCAGAATGTTAAGAGCTTTCATATTGTACCAAGAAAAGGGGGCTGATTCCTAAAATTAGGGTCTCAGAAGGGCCAAAAGTCCCTTATTGATATCTCTTTAATGAACAATATTTTGTTATAAATTACTGAAGCAAAAATGTTTATCTTTACGATCTGCAACAATATATTGAACAATTGTGATCATAGTTACGTAATTAGGGGTTATAAGAGGAAAAAAATGTTAATGTTTGATTCTTTATATCTCCAAAGGGAGAAATATTTTGACAAGCAGTATTGAATAAAAGATGTTCAGAATCGTATTCTAAAAAATATACAAATAAAAAACATATTTAATTTTCGAAAAAAGGCCCCATTAAGGGCTGACCCCTAAATATTTCTATTCTGCACAGGTCGAAAAAATTCTGAAAAGTTGTTTAAACAAAAAGTCTTTAAAATCCAGAGCCTCATCATTTCATATGAAGAAAAAGGGGCTGACCCTTCAAATAAAGGACCTAGAGGGGCCAACATACTTTCATCTATAGACGTCTGATGATATATAAATCAAACAAATAAATCAAATTAGGGTGTCTTGATATCATCATGTACGAGGGGCATTTCAAAAGTCCTGAGAACTGTTTCATAAAAAATTAACCATTTTACAGAAATTATTGAGTTTGATATCATTGGAAAGATAAGAAAAATATACACATATTGTGACGTCACTTTATAATTTTTATGACGTAATATCTCCAAAAATGACGTCAGAATATAGAATGTTTAGCATACTGAAAACTCGCGTTTTTATCCACATGGCACAATTTTAAAAGTGCTGCCAAAGGCTTATTTGAAAATATATTTTAAAGAAAATTTTCATTTGCAAAGAAGTAGAGTAGGACAATGGTACTGTATATCAACAATGCTATATTTCATTGTTTGGTTTGTTAACTAGCGCGGTTTATGATCGGTTATGCTATCATCGACATTCATCCAAGATTTCAAGTTACATGATACGACTGGATTTTCGGTTTTTATATACTCCTCTATTGTATTAAATAAAACAATTTCTGTATAAAACTAAAGTATATTAATGCAGTTTTTAACAAATATATTTTGAGTAACAGTACTCTTACCGTTTACAAATAAAATGTACAAAAGTTTTGCCCTTGACTTGTTTCTGTGCGTATTTTTCTCATTAATTCAACTTCGGCGCCCCAAAACTCAGTACTGCTTTTGACTTTTGACTCCATAAACAGTTTATAAATTACATAGACATGAAAAATCTTATTTAATTTCCATGAATTAATTTTTGCGAATATGTGGAGGTACGGCAGGGTTACAACTGCGCCCGCGCCATTTTAGATTTTACGAGAAAATATGGGGCACACTAAACTTAACTTCTCTTGAGCCTTCACCGATCCCACAAATATGGTTAAAACATCTGACGAATTGATGCCATAAAATGTAGTAACACGATCGTATATTTTTCTTTGTTTGCCAACTTTGCCCTATTCTCACAGTTGGGTCTGTTTTACGCAATATTTTGAGCAATATTCGATAAAAACATTCGATGTTTGACAATTGCTTAAACCATCTCAGAACAAGAAGATCTCTGAAATAGACCACCATATGATAGATTGTAGTCTATGTAAAGATTCTACCAACTGTCATTTACGTCCTATAGCTTGCACCCGAGTAATGAGCAAAAGTTGTTTTTAAAATTTTACATTGATGAAATTGTGTCTTTTGTTACGTCATTTTTATGACCAATATTGTAAGTATGCGGAAGTATGACGTCATTTTCGGGGGTATTACGTCATAAAAATTATAAAGTGACGTCACAATATGTGTGTATTTTTCTGTTCTTTCCAATGATATCAAACTCAATAATTTACGTAAAATGGTTAATATTTTATTAAACAGTTCTCAGGACTTTTGAAATGCCCCTCGTATTAACAAAGATCATAGTGAAAATATCTCGTCTATTCGAAAATTCGGACGGAAGACCTACTTGTTGCTCGCACGAGATCGTTTCTAGTTATTATTATTATTTTTCTTCTTCTTCTTCTTCTTCTTCTTCTTCTTCTTCTTCCTGGAACTTTTTTGTCCGGGAATGATCTTGTAAACTGTTCGTCCGATGTAGGTAAAACCTTTTTAGGGTTAGTAGACATGTTATGTAGATTTGCGGAATCAAGGTCATTTTGCGCGCACGTGCTTGCAAGAGCGTGCACGTGCAACACGTGAAATGACCAATATAATAGATATAGCCACAACTGTTCTATTTTTAGATGAAATGCTTTGAAACTCATAATGTGAGGATATATTAGTAGTATAGACATGACGACATGGTGAAAATAGCAAGATCTCACGCGCATGCACGTGCACTTCGCTCTGATTGGCTGCAACTAAAGTCTCAATATCTTTCTTGTTTTTTGACGAAATCCTTTGAAATTTTGAACATAGCCATGCATTAGGATATCCTACAACATGAAATAAAGCAATTATCATGAAAACACGTGCATGCACGTGCGCTGCAATCTGATTGGCTGAAACTTTAAACAGCTATAACTCCCTTGGTTTTCAACCAAACAGGATGGGATTTGGAACATAGATAGATATAATGGACTTCTACAAGTAGGTATGGTCACCATGCACATGCATACACGTGCGTGTACATGTGCTGCAATCTGATTGGCTGAAACTTTAAACAGCTATAACTCCCTTAGTTTTCACCCAAACGGGGTGGAATTTAGAACATAGATAGATGTAATGGACTTCTACAAGAAGGTATGGTCACCATGCTCATGTATGCACGTGCGTGCACGTGAAATGAGTAAAATCAAACATACACTTGAATGAGCGTATTTTTAAAATAATTTTGGATTAAATACTTTAATATTCAGTGTATTAAAAATATAGATTGTGTAGACAAGATGATATGGTCATGACGCAAATGCATTCACATGTGCACGCGTGCAATGCTAAAGTTTAAATGATTTTTGT
Organism: Saccostrea glomerata; assembly: GCA_003671525.1. Taxonomy (NCBI): domain Eukaryota; kingdom Metazoa; phylum Mollusca; class Bivalvia; order Ostreida; family Ostreidae; genus Saccostrea; species Saccostrea glomerata. Next base: position 25,690 of record PRKT01000975.1, read on the forward strand.
ACACTTCTTTGTAAATGTTGTTAAAATCTCAGATGCATAGAGTTTGTCTTATTTAATGAAGCTTACAGGGAATATGGCACCAAAAGGTAGTTGGGGAGCGTTTGGGGAACATCTGTAACGGTCCCCGTTACAATTAGCACTAGTTAGATGTGCTTTTATCATGAATATGAAATCAATCAATGTATCTATTCATAGCTAATACCCTTTTCGAAATAATTCTTGAATACGCCTTGTTAAACTTTTTTTGTTCACCGAAGAACCATATCCTTTTCAAATTAATATTAAAGTACAATTAAATCCTTATCCTTGCTTGAAATGAAGTAAAAAAAGCATTCTGAAGATTGTTAGCTCACGGTGTACATTATATTACGATTACAAACGCAGTATCTAAGATATTACCTGACAATCGCCCTAGAGATATAAATTCATCAGTATGAAGAGCAATGGATACATCGAAGAATCTGGGGTATATAGTTTTTTGTAGTGTTCGTCTGTCTGTCTGTCTGTCTGTTTATCCGCAAAAAAATTTACCATGCACTTAACTTTTGATTGAGTGGAGCTATGACTTTTTTTCAAAGTGTCAAAGTTTTCGATAATGTTTTTCAAAGTAACCTACTTTGAATACCAATATATCTAATATTCATTTCATTAAATTTAATTGTCGCTATATTGCAATACGGGAGTATTAGTGTTTCAAAAATATATCTTTTTCATCATAGCTCTTGCATTTTAGTACTACAATATTTTTCTATTTTACTACGGTAAACGTATTCTGAAATTTATTGCGGTACAAAAGCAAATGAAAATATTGTGAATAATATTTAAATTTAATTGAAGTTTAGGGAAACATGTAAAACGATTACGACATACAATTTTGGTACTATCAAAAACCCATTTACATATTTTTAATCTTCAAATAGTTTAATATGATATAAGCTAGTTTGTTTTTAAACAATGTAAACAGATACATTTAAAATAAATCATTGGGACTGAATATATTTGAATAATAATAATAATAAAACAGCAGTATGTATATCTGGTTTTATCTCTTTATTTTTTTCGGATTATGTTTTCAATATTTTTTCAATGTCTCTTTTATTTTCATATACTTGTTTAGAACGCAGTTTTCTTTATTATTCAAAAAAGGTTGACCCCCTAGCCAAATTTGTTTACTACGTTTCAATAAATGTTTTATAAAGCATTTTTGATATCCTACACGTGTCAGTCTATATGTTTCAGCATACCCTTTCCATTCACTGTCATGTGAAAAAGGATGGGTTCAGTTCAAAAGAAGCTGCTATTTTTTTTTTTTTTTTGTTAACAAAGCAGTTATTCTCAAAGATGCAGCTGTAGGTATTTACTCAGAGAATGAATTGCATTATTTTTATAGAGGAATATTTATTTGAAGAAAGATTGGAATTAACACTTATTTGTTTAAATAAAATTCTTTTGTTTACGATAAAAAACTTTGATTTAATTTTTCACTGAAACAGAATTATTACAACCGAGCTGGCGCACACATTCTTGAAATAAAGAGTTCCCATGAAGAGAATGGGTTGACCTGCAGCTAAAAATTAGAGGTAGATTTTTCAATCAAAAAAAACGAAAAGAAACAATTGTCCCTTTGCTGAATTATTGATAACGTTCTATAATTAGGCTTTCAGATTATATGGACTGGACTAACGGATATTGTCAAGGAAAACGACTTCGTTTTCATCTCAACGGGAGGGAAACGGACTTATACGAATTGGAATAAGGGCGAACCCAATAATGCTGGGAAGATTGAACATTGTGTTGAGAAGAGGACAGGGTTGGGATGGAATGATAGAGATTGCAATGTTAAATTTGCTTTTGTTTGTGAGAAAAATCCAATGTAATGTCTCATTTGTCTAAAAATGAAATTTTATTTTAAACCGTTTCCGGTTTTAATGCAAAATGTAATGAAGAAACACATTCGAGTAAAACAATCAATAATGAAAACATAAACTGTATTGCACAAAAGTAATTTTATTAAGAAATCAAAATATTGACATCTTTTCATATAAAGAAAAAATCAAATAATTGAGTCTTAATTAGTTGCATATGTGATATCTGAAAAAAGTCAGATTTTTTTTGTGTTTATTTATTCATCATCGGAGCTTTATACAACATATCGTTAGACCTTTCTAAGTTTTAAAAAGATTTTTTAAAAATTTTTATCTTTTTTGTGAATGTCGTAAAAATGATCTTCATCTCAGTCGTATAGTTGTACTACAAGGACATCTTATCGACCCTTTTCTGTATTATTCAGTTACATATAATAATTACAAAAGGGAAGAATCAATATATGTACGTAGTATTTGTAAGCTAGGATTTATTTAAATATAATTTCTATTTCCAATTGCTTTCTCTATGATAAACAGTGCAAAAGTTTATCTTGTTAATTACTTGGAAATTCCTGTGGCATGTATATCTCTCTATTGAAATACTACTGAAAGGTCAAATTTCAACCTGCATGTATATGAGTGGCGTATGAAAACTTTGAAGAAAGATTAGATGTTTTGTTTAATTGTTTACAAAGAAATTATATATCATATATCTTTTTACAAACAAAATAAATAATGAATTATCTTCGGATCAAAATCAAATCGCTAGCGCAACGCTACCCACTATCATCGAGGCTGAGAACTCCACTTCTGCAAATAGCAAATCTAAATCACATCGAGAAACGACCACAGCCACATACACTCCATCATCTGATTCCTGACCAACTCCCGTTTAATCAACATTGCATTCAATAGGCGGCGGAGAAGTGACCGAGGGTCTATACACGTGTTTGTGCTTCCGACAGCCTAAATCTTTTTATATCAAAGTTAACAAGATTGCTTTGATTATAATTTTAAATTATTTAGTTGTTTGTTTCATAAATGTTGATATTTGACGACAGTAATTAAACAATCACTATTAAAATTTGTTTCGTTTTTTAATCGAACTATTTTTTGGTGGGGCAATGGAAAATATAACATGGATGACTCGTGCATTTCAAATCTACTAAATTACGAGTATACGGTATTTTGATTTATTTTCCCCGTTATGCAAATTATCCCGTGTTTCCCACTATTGTTGATGCCCTGGCATAGTGTTTCCTTCTATCGTTGATGCCCTGGCATAGTCTCCTAACTAGAGAGTGATTCCTAAAAAAATTTTGATTTGATGTATTGGAAATTTTTTTTAGTATGGATGGGTTCTTAGCAAATAATTTAAGTAACGTATACGAGGATTTGTTTAACTTTGTTTTTCGACTTTCTTTGCAAAACATGAACTACTATCTGCTCTTCCGTTGTGTGATTTTTTTTATGTGGAATATAGAAAAATCGGATAAGATTCCCCAATGGTTTTATATACTTACTTACTTACTTATCCTCTCCGTGCCCCTGAGGACGCATGAGGCCGTTTTCCTAATTGCCGTCATTCTCTCGAATTCCCAATGAAGGTAATCCTCATACGGAATCTCGCATGTCGCGCTTCCCTTCCTTCAGTGGTACTTATTGTTGCAACGGTTTCCGTAATCACTTGTTTTTTTATGGAAGGAGGTGATTAGCCTCAAGTCCAACCTCCAATTTTATGTCTGGGGGGCCAACATAGTAGTTGTTAACGGTCTCCTACTAATCAGGATTGTAATCAGAGTTTTCTCTCCTAGATGAGTTGCCGACCAAGGCTCTCGAGCCTCATCTTCCCGTGCGCCCTTGCGAAGTTAGCCTGGGGCCGAAAGGTGCCCAGTATCCGTCTGCTTCCACGTGGAGGCATCGCATAGGACTTGTTGTGGAGAGGCTATGTACTGGCGAAGGAAGACTTACAAATTGCTTCCCTTGTCGCATTGCTGCTATAGCCAGCGGTGAGGGCTGAAAGCGAGAGGTGACAAGCACACAGACACCAACACCAACACACTAGACGCATCACACAACATTAAGCAGACACTGGTTTTATATAGTATGAAGGAAACTTTGGGTTTAAAGACTTAATTAAGAATGCATCTAGTGCAAGTTATTGACTGAGGATCTATTTCAAAATAAAAATCGTTTAAAAACCTTTGAATTAGCCTAATGATAAATTGACAAGGTCCCTGATTTTCTTTTCAAAATTAAGTTGAATATTGCTTTGTTTAAAAAATGAATCTGGAGGTACTGTAAGCAGTGAGCTGAATGAATAAGAAACCCTGCCTTCCGTATTTAGATTATAATGTTTTGCTCTTGGAGACCAGAAATAAGTGTTAGATCAAAAATTAAAATAGGAGATGCACAATGGCATTATGTAATGATGAATATGTGGAAGAGTCATTAAATTTTATTCATTGTTATAGGGGATATATTTGGATAAGACATGGGTTACATTCAACATAATAGAAATGATGGTTGTGTCAATGTTTTGTTATGGAAAACCCAAAATTTATTTCCAATCAAAACGTAAAATTGGGGGTGCTTAATGGCAGTGTGTAACAAAGATTCTGATAAAGTCTCTATAAATATCATTCAGTGGTATCAGAGGAGTTGTGGATAAATGAGATGGGAAACCCAAATCGTAACAGACGGACGGACATTTCGTTTACTACATACCCTCCCACCTTTCAAGCAATGAGCATAATAAAATAGATTAGAATAACTTTTAAAGTGTAGTAACTGTATAAGATTTCTAACACTACACAGCATTGAGTTTTATAAATTTTTCAATAAGCAATCTTAAAAAACAACATAAAACCTATTATTCATATTCCAATCCTTCAGAATATCTTCTGTTACCGTTTATGTATTTTTGAAGTCTTTATATCCGTGTCCAGAAAACTACAGCGTGCTTGTCTTAAAGGATATCCAAAGAGAATGAATAACAGTTCCCAAAACACATTTTTTATTATTTACAAGCTTTTCGTGCCTTTGCCTCTCTTTACAATGGAGGGCGACATCTTTCTGATTCAATATTTTACAATTGATCATCTATTTTCATATTCCTCGTATCTCGTCAACAAATATGTTTTAGTTTTCTGGATGAAACCTACACTGTACCTATTGACCCAAATTTGTTCCCTGAGTCGGAATAAGGCAAGCAAACATTCTTATGAAATATCTGCTTATTTTATCGAAAGTGACAGGAAAGCATTCAATGAACTTTCTTTAAACCTACCTTTTATGTTTAGTTCTTAACTTTTACTCGATGCGGCAAAGGCAAATCGAACTCGAACCTCTGGATAACGAAGCAAAAGTCCATTTGACTAAATAGTACATGACTTATATATAGGAAAATTAAATTGACAATGATATATGTTTACATAACATGTACATTGAGGAAGGGTACATATTTCTAAATATGAATTTTATTTGCTTTAGAGTAGGGGAAAAAGGGAAATTTAAAACATAAAAATCAGAAGTTGTGTTTTAATCTAGAAACATTGTTCATGAATGATACACACTCTCAAAATTAGAGATTCCAAGCGTAAAACACGAGGTTGAAAAAAAGAATGTGATTGTTGACAACTGTACATTAATTTGCATCTCAAAACAGTATTTGGAATCTGAAGAATGATACGCAAGAAAAATGTACATCCCATTAACTAGTTTGGGGTTCCGTTGCAAATAACTTTGACGCAATGTAACAGTTGTCTAACATGGACACGCTCTTTTTGATAATTTCTTGATTTTTTTTTTATCAGCAAACTTGTAACTAACATTGTGCGTTTACAATGGTGCAAAAACTTCTGGACTTAGTAATGAATTAATAAGGAAAAACAATATCACAATTTGATGATGCTTAGTATGAGGGAAAGTGTCTCCATTTATTAGATGCAAGGTGAGAGAATAAAGAGAGCATAAAATTTATTAAACTTCAGAACTTACTACATGTAATTGATCATTGGAGAAATGAATGGGAAGACCAGAAGACGGTTCAGTAAGTGATAAAGTGCGTCCGTTTATCAGATGAAAGGTTAGATAGGAAAAAACAGCTAAAAAGTAACAAATAATTGATTGATATTGAATAAACACTGAAACAGAGCCAAATTAGAACTGTGAATATTACTCTTAAACAAAAGAAACTCTTGGTTTCTAACAAAACTTTAACTCGTATGTGTAAGCGTCGTTTTTCGAATGAAAATAATTGGATCATTTTTCCAATATCCCTTGAACAAGATAAAACAAGCCTTTTAAGCTTGGTTACTTAATGGGTTACAAGACCTTTTTCTTGGTTTAATGGGTGTCTTTAAGTCACCATCCAGTACCTTTAAGTTATCTTTAAGTAATGAATATACCAACAAGAATCCTTGTATCTTGATGGCCTGGAATGAACAATATCTTGCAGTCCTTCATTGTCAGAAGGAATGCATATTCTATATGTTCGTATATTTCCAAATAAGATTTTTAATGACAAATAGTCAGTGATCTCGATACCGTTTCTTTTCTTTTTTTTTCTGCATCAAATAAGTATTTTGTTCATTTCTGATGCATTCTCTTTCCGTTCCCCTTAATTTTCAGACAGCCATTATGTATTTCATAAATATTTAAATGTTCTTTTTGGGATTTTGCTTGTTTTGTGAATTTGTTTTTGACTTTTATATGATTTGGTCTGGTTACTGGATCTGGATGTAAAATCCCGGGGTCGTTCTTCGCTTTTCCCCATGTGAGAGATTTTAAGGGCCAGGGAAAAATCTTCCTCCAATTCCCTGGTCCTGACCAGACAAAGTTCACTAGATTCTCAATGTTCCAGTTTGCATCTTATCTCCTTAGAATTATTTATTCTCTATCTGCATGTCAAGCGCATTACAGATTATGGGGAGTGGCTATGTTACCCAACCTGTATAAATGCAACCAGAAAAGACAAAATCCAGCTTTCCACTTTTTATTAAATTAAACAATCCATTTTAATATCTATAATTACACTAAATAATTTTACACAAGATATTGACCATAATTATAAATATAAATACTTATGATATAAAACATTTAACCTGTAAATAAAATTATCCATGTGAAAATTTAATAATTTTTACCAAAACGCGCGCAAGTCTACAAAATAATCTTACCTGTATAAATGCAACCAGAAAGAGACAAAATCCAGCTTTCCACTGCCGAATTGTCTCACTGAGTTACATTTATACCCCCGTGCGTGCCCTGCATGATTTAGTATTTCTTTTAAAATTGCAATAATTATTTCTAATCTGAATTTGAATTTGTAATTACTTTTATTCTGACCTTCAGTATTTTTTATTTTTAATGCATTTTTAAAATAATTACCAATCTTTTGCATAATCTTGAAATATTATTTTCTGTTGATAATTTTTTCAAACACCTGAACTCTGATCACCCCCAATCTCCTTGGTTGCTTCTTCCTCCTAACCAAATACATCTTCCGATAGACATTAGTAAACAACCTCATTCTGATGAATGGTCTATTCTTGGAATCGTTCAGGTTAAAAGGTCACCCTAGTGGTTAATTCAGACGCATCTGTTATCTCTCTAATAAGCTGAATAGTGCGGATTCACATAAATACATTACAATCTTATTTTAGTGCAATTTTTGTTATGATAAATTCCCCGCACTTACAAAAATTGTGTCCTCGAGATTTGTGTAATATGTTTTTTTTGAAATTCTTTTACCTAATATCGCTTAATTTTCAGATGGCTTCAACATAATACAGCATCATAAAATATTCAAAATATTATTAAACATGCACAAGAATATGTTCAATACACAATAAAATTATATAAATTTGAAAACAACACAATATACAAAATTTACATGTACACCAAGATCACTTCGTGTACAACTACCTAGGCATTTTACCTGGATGGAGTCGGCAACACTCCTTAGAATAGTTAACAATAATATGCAAGAAAAATGACATTCTTAAAATAATTATAAATTTAAAAATAAGCACATCAACGTCCAATCAGTACCCCATTCGCTTAACCCAGAAAAAGAAGTTACCACAAAAAATTACCTTCTGTGACTTTTTCAAAATTAAAAGAAAATGAGTTTTCCTTGTCCCGCACGATATGCACACTTAAAAAAATTGTTACTGTACATATACATGTAAAATCAATACGCAATAACAATCTCATCTGGCAATAATATGAACCTTTCAACACATTCGAAGGCACTTAACTGTGTTATCAAAAATGAATTCAAAAATCGTACAAAAAAATCTTTGTTAGACCCTACATGTTCAAAAACTCGTAAAACATATTTGAACATTAATAAAAATTGTAGTCATCATTGACAAAAAAAAATCTAATCAATAAAAAATATTGGGCGTGAAGGAGAAAAATCAAAGTACTGAAAGTACTGAATCGAGGTGACGTCTTCCAGAAAAATGTGAAATTCACCCCCAAGTAACTGGCATATGCAAAACTTTTAATTTAGGAGAAACCCCAATGAAAATCACTGGAAAGAAAAAAAGTGGCCATCACGACAATGCACTTTGTAACTTATTTGATGCATAAAAAGTGAACTATAGTTATCCTTCAGTACCCGTCACCATAAGAGGAAAATAACTCGCAATTCTCTTCAAATTATATTTTGATTTGTTTTTTGTTATAGAGTAGCTGCAGATCTGTAGCTCTCCGAAAAAAAAAATCACAGACCGTAGAGCTACAATGCTTCTTATTGAAGAACTGTTTATTTATTGCGCAAAAAGAAGTGCGCTGTTTCTCGATTTATTTCTCCGTGTTTTTAAACTGTCACCTCAAAATATTACTAACCGTGTGTTCCTTACATATTCTTTCACGGTTTCCACAACAAAACGTTCCTTATAATTGTTTTTAATAGCCCTCCTGGTCCTGAAATTGAGATCATCAAACATATCGTCTATTTATAATGCAATTTTTGGTTTGCAAGATAATTCAGTCCAACGCACTTCGTGCAGATGTCAACTACGAGAGTACTTCATCGAGGAGTAAGGAATTTTTTAAAATGTATCTTTTTTGCGATTGAGGTAAGAATTTGGAAGAGCTAATCCAAAACTAAGCACAACTTTTTGTGCTATATAAATATACAGGTTTTTTTTCAATGGATGGCACTGTAGCTCTCCGCTCTGTCAATATATATATATTTTTTTTTTTTGAAGAGATACATATTTGCAGCTAGTTACACAGTAATAAGGATGAACATCATATTTAATGATATTAACAAAAAGTGCAGACATTGGGCTTACATAAAACACTAAATAGAATAAGTATCCTGCCAGTATCATTTTGTGCAATGTATCCTAAATCTGTCACCAGGGTTCTTTACAATATGCCAACGTATTAAAGAATCCCCCTTAGTTAAACTTGAAATGAATGTACGTGTCATGCATTTTTTGAAATTGCAGCATGGAGGCTCTAGGGCCGTAAAACTTAGATGAGCTCACTCTTGATCCCAGTCTCACTTTTCTACAAATACATGTACTAGTAATTCTTTATAAGTTAAAGTGAAATTAGATCAAAAGTGCCACGGAGCAAGGAAACACCATTTATCATTGATGCAGCTAGCATTTAATACAATCAAACAACCCTCTCTTTAGTATTTTTTTTTGCCAAGAGCAGGCCCGGTTTGACATTTTAAAGAAAGGTATAAATTCTGCATTTTAAAATTTGACTTCTTAAATAGTAGATTAGGGGATAAGTGATTTTACTTTAGTGATTGAATTCGCCCATCAAATCAAAATCTATATTTTTAGCTTTAGGATTTAAAATATAACTATCAAATTAAAATACTTAGCAAAAGGTATAGTTAAAAAATATTTTATTTCAAATTTTCCAGTTACAAGGCATATCAATGTCTATAGCTTGAAAACAAATTATTCACTATTATCAATCTAAAGTTTTTACATCCTCTTTAAAGTTCATTTTCAAATTCGAATTCCTTATAATAACTTTCTTTTTTTTGTGAATTCTTAAAATTACGAATAATAGAAACCACATAATAATAACTTTATTACAAGTATAAATTATTATGTAAACTAGATTAATAGCTCTAAAATGTACATGCATGTTTCTATTTACAGGATAATTCAATCATTTTAACAAAAGAAATGATTTACCTTCGGTATGACATCGATAGATGTTTAGCTGTGTTTACGTTGCGTTTTGTTGTGTATAACTTGTAACAATGTAATTTTTCATATGCGGAATCCTAAATTCTAGAGGAGTTCCGACCGAGTATTCGATGAAGTGGTCATTACTCATTAGCATGCAGCGAAATAGGCACAGGTGCCCAGCTGTTATTCACCTTTTTCAACAGTGATAGCACCAAACAGATTTATAAGATCGGGACGATATTTTTACGTTCTAAACAGATTTTTTTAATGACTTACAAAAACAGAAGGGTGAAAATAACTTCGCTTTTGTGATAATTTACGGTGAAGTGCGAAAACAACTTCGCTTTTGTAATAATTTACGATGAATTTTGGAGCTCAATAGGGACTATTGCGCCTCAGACGCCTCTATGTTAACCCCAAATTCACTTAATTGCATGTTTTAATTAAAAAGCAGAACGCTTCCTTCTGTTTTGTTTCAATGTATACTGTTCTGTTCTCTCCCTTGCCAGCGATCGACGTTCAATACACACACATGTAGGTCACGATCCCTGCTTCAGCCAGTTGTTTACATTTTACCCTCGCTAAAATAGTTCAGAGCGTAGGGATACTTCATATCTTATTCCCACTCAGGAACTTGTATTAAGTATTTGTAAATCCATAAAAAACACTACTTACTGCTTGGAAATTAAATTGAATACATTGTAGATTTTGTTTTGTGACTGAAATTCTGATTTTAATACATGTATAATCAGGGGACTATATTTCTTAAAGAAAGGATAAAACTTAACGTTTTAATATTTCCAATTAATCTTGCAAGTCCTATTAAATACATATTAGCAACCTATCTCTGATTTGATCCTTGCCTCCTAAGGTATCATATTTTAACAACAAGATTACTGATCTGTCCCAAAGAGCGAAGATCAATAAGAAAATGCAAATGGTAGTGATAACAGGGGTCCGCCATTAAGCTATAGAGCAGCTATCGAGGCTGACTTACGTCTCCTCGAAAAATAGATCTAGAACGGCGATTTAAAAAAATCTGGTATGATTTTAAACAATTCGTTTTTCTTATAGCCAAATTTCATCTTTATACCAAAGGAAAAATCTTCGATAGAAATGTTTCAAGAAAATTTTCAAACAATCTTTTTTTATTTGGTTTTTTAACTAACACGACCGGTGAAGCAAAAGAAGACGTGCTCTCTTCAATTGTGTCATTTTTAAGCAGTTCATTAATTTGTTTTTTCAATTTCTTTCTCAGCCTTTGGAGACGTAAGATATGGCGGTGATGTTATTGGTTTATCATCTTCAGTTACAATTGAATGACGAAAAACATTACACTTGCCGAACTCTAATGAATTGTTTGCAAAGATATCACTGTTTTTATTTATAAATATTTGAAAGATTTCTTTCTCTTTCTCAGATAGAATGGAAGATGATGAATCTAGAAATACTGATTTTTCTTTTGAGGTCATTTTCGCCTTTTGTTGATCCAACGAAAATATATTCGCGTCATCAAAGGGATTCACCGATGCTATGACTGTAAATATTTATTTGCTCATTTGAAGCATTCGTGACCTGCATAAACACTTGTCTAGGTCTATTTATAACCACACATTTTGCAACCGCAAGACCTGTCCGTTTACTAGCCTTTGGTTCTAATAGCACCGTGGCTTTGTTTTTAGTACGCGATAATCTAACAGGAATGTTTATCATAGAGTCTGGCGGAATGATCATTGATTTGGTAGTTCTTGCCAATCCTGCCTTAATATTGACAACATTGATATGAGCTAAAAATTCTTGCAAGTGCAAAGTTCTTGAGCCCCAATCTAAACATGCTTTTTGTTGTTTCATGAAATCAGTTCCCAGAATGACCGGATGGCACAATGCGTCAACAATATAAAAAAACTGTATAAATGCAACCAGAAAGAGACAAAATCCAGCTTTCCACTGCCGAATTGTCTCACTGAGTTACATTTATACCCCCGTGCGTGCCCTGCATGATTTAGTATTTCTTTTAAAATTGCAATAACTATTTTTAATCTGAATTTGAATTTGTAATTACTTTTATTCTGACCTTCAGTATTTTTTTAATTTTCTAATGCACTTTCAAAATGATTACCAATCTTTTGCATAATCTTGAAATATTATTTTCTGTCGATAATTTTTTCAAACACCTGAACTCTGATCACCCCCAATCTCCTTGGTTGCTTCTTCCTCCTGACCAAATACATCTTCCCATAGACATTAGTAAACAACCGCATTCTAATGAATGGTATATTCTGGGAATCGCTCAGGTTAAAAGTTCACCCTAGTGGTTCAGACGCATCTGTTATCTCTCTAACAAGCTGAATAGTGCGGATTCACAGAAATACATTACAATCTTATTTTAGTGCAATTTCTGTTATGATATGTATTTCCAATCTTTCTTCTTAGAGGAAGAAAAACTTTTTTTGACCATTTTTTAACTATAAATATATCAAGGTCGAACTGAATGTAGGTTATCTGGTTGTTCCTTTAATATATATAAAGAAGAAGGTTCGGTTAAGCTTTATTGTGCCCTAAAAATTCAATGTTCTTAAAAGGTTATGAAATTGGCTTTAACAATTGTTGAGTAGTTGAATATGATAAATCATGAAAGAATATGGCATGAAGGAGGACCTTTCTGGAATTATGACATCATTAAATTGGTGCATTTCTAGGTTTAATGTAGAAAAGCCTTAAAATGACTCATTTTTGTGCTAATTTTCCTTTAGAAAATAGTGTCTGCCAGCGTCGCCCACTTTATTTTTTGGATATATTATGTAAACTGCTTTGAAAAATCAAATATCTCAAAATCTTTCCGGGCGACGGTGGCAGAGTATGTTTTCTTGAAGAAAATACCACTGAAAATTGATGTCTCCTGCAACTTTTTACGAAAATATGGGAAAAATGTACAAGTTAATGACGTCACAATTAGCATGAAGGAGGTAATATGAGAAGAACGATTTGTATATTCTAACTGCAAATGAATTCCTATGATTAAGAAAGAATGAAATTTGATTTCTTATATCACTTTCATATTTTAGAAAAATATCGGGCTTAATTTGTATTGAAACTGTACCTTCTTCTTGGTGATATGTTATATTCCTCATTAACGTCAATTTCATGATTTAATTTGATAAGTGAATCATTTATCACAGCTTCCCATTGCACGAACATATCTTTTTTATGTTAAACAAAAAAACTTGGATTATTTCTCTTAAGACAGTAATTTACAGGTTGTTTTCTTTAAAGTTGTTCTCAAATACACATACAAAACTGGAGTTGCTTCAGACATTGTTATATTAAAGACATTTTGACAGAAGATATTTCTTGCTCAAAAACATTTTCCACTTATTTTAATCTTTACACAATAGGTATCTAGAAACATAATATGATTAAGAGTAACGCAAACTTCAAGTTTACTGCATATGTTCTTACACAATACATTTAAAAATAAAATAATATCAATGAAAGGCTATTTTCACTTTCAATACATGAATAAGATCATGTATCAAATGATGCACCGTTCTATCTAAAAATTAGAAATAAGAAAAAAAATCTCTTCACATTGGTATTACTCTTTCCGGACTGGTCAAAAACACAGGTAAGTTAAGGCAAATTCTGTGCAAACTAGCAAATATGGGCGCCAAAAAGTTGATTTATACAGATAAAAGTGAGATTCACATTCCTTTACATACTTAGTTCTTAAGACAAGTTACATGTATAGACCCAGTACACTGTAGCATCATATTAGGCCATTGTTCTTTACAACCCTAGGTTATAAAACGCATAAGCAAACACATTCGGCACAATAGCATACCCTGTTTAACTTTGATTAAATAATGTTTAATTCAAAGAAAGAAACTTTCAAAATTAATAAAAGGTTAAGTGCTGCACAAATCGAAGGCACTTTGAATTCTTATTTGATAGGAACTCAAGAAAACTAGACAGAAAATGTTTATCCAGTTTCAGCCCAAAACTTTATAAATAGTCACTGAACAGAACTGTCGATATTTGTACAACTTTGCATATCAGTCATTCTAGGATACATGTATCTGTTTCTATCTAGAATCTGTAAAAATGAATAGAGTATGCCCTTGTGCCGAGGCTTTTTTGTTTATGTTCTTTATCACTTTGTGTAGAAGAGAGCATTAATTATACATCTACATTTAACTCACTCAGTTGCAGAATCATATTCAGATTTTGTTATGTACACAGAAAAAAACTCCGTGTGATACTACATGTAATATGTGATAAATTTTGACAGAGTGCGGTGTCAATGAATATGTGACTTAAGCTGTGCAGTAAATAGGAAAATGAAAATACATGTAGAATGTAATGTTGAAAAGGCATATTGTATATTATGTACAATACATAAGATATTTAAGGCCATTGAATGTTAAGGTCAAGATAACGTTAATGAAAGTACTACACTGCAGTTACATCCTTTCAATGATTCTTTAAAGATTTAGCTTGGTTAAATAAGATGAATCAGGACTTAATTTTTAGTAAACTCAATTAAAAAACCTTATAATTCAGCCTTCCAATTTCAATAGGAACAGATTAATGTCTAGTTTAAATATTGCAGTTCTTTGCAATCTTAGGTGTGTATTATTATTGCTTACGTACAGCCTCTTAGACCTCATAATCGAGCTTGCACGGAACAAAAGCAGTCGATCTTAACCTATGTACTAGATCTTGACGTTCATACATGTAGAATGACTAACCTTTAAGTAAAGATTCAGATGCTGTTATCATTGGAAGCAAGGTTTTTATTGATTGTATCAAGTAACATTAATTTCAAGAGATCACGCCTCCTCTGGAATATAAACTCACTACTCAACACAACCAGCATCTTTAAGACTGTGCTTCTGCAACGCACATTTTAATAACAATGAAGAAAGAAGAAATTATTTTTCTTTTATATCTTTTTATTTCTGCGTTATTTGGAAACGTTTATTCACTTGGTAATGATCAACAGGAAAAACAATTGCTTCGCAGTCCAACTTCTGGAAAAACATCCAGCATCTTACGGGATATCTTCAAAAAAGAATCTTCTTTGCGTTTTTCTATGGTGCAAAAAATTCAGAATTTGGTCACTAATGCTATTGATAACAATAATATAACTGAAATTTTAAGAGATAAGCTTGTTTCTTTAGAAAACAAAGTTAACTCTATTCAAAATATACAATCCGAGAACCAAAAACAGGATGAAACATTAAATGAATCATTAGATGATTTCCGTGAAGATCAGAATGCCACAAGACTACAGTTACAGAATGTTCTTCCAGTACCCCAGTCAGGTAAGATTACATCAGAACTTGTTCCTTTTCTTTTTATTATGAACTTTTTCCATTCAGAATTCTAGTTCAAGTACATAGTTACAAATGTTAATAATGTCAAAAAAGCACTTTGTGATGTCCTCAATTTGTTATATAATGGGGACAGGTTATTTAAATATTTTTATCAACTAATCGGTTTTAAAGATCGTTATAACTAATAACATAAAACTTGTGTTTAACATTATGAAAAAGCAGCTTAAAATCAAAATGATCCTTGAAAACCTTCTATACTCAAAAATGCACACATAAAAAACAACTGAAAAAAAAAGTTTGAAAACAACGTACAAAAAATAAAAAGAAAAAAAAATTAAACTTGATCTTCTTAAAGTAGGTTTTGTGCTTTAGTTCATAGAGTATAATCAGTTACAATAGTAAATGAGGGGACAATGAAAAGAATTGATACTTTCTCTCTTACATAGAATGACAATAAATAGATGGCCAAAAAAATTCCAGCATATTTATTTTAACTCTTTACTTCTTAATGAACCGTGTAAAAAGATTTAAACTTGTTTTATTTTAGAAAATACAAAATAGAAAGGAATTGACATTAAATATAGATTTCATAAAGGTGCATGAAAAATGCGTGATTGCAGGGAAATGGTATATGCATGATTTAAACGTTAGAAATAGGAAATGGCACAGTCCCTGAAACGTTCTACTTTCCCATTTTTCCGTTCGCTCAGCGTTCGTTCACCGTTTGTTCAGCGTGCGTTCATCGTTCGCTCTCCGTTCACAGTTTTGCGTTCACCGTTTACCGTGCGCTCGCGTTCACCGTTCACAAAACGTTTACCGTTCGCTCTTTGTTCCGTTTACTTTGCGTTCACCTTGATTCCACCGTTCACTTATCGTTCAGTCTTTATTGTCATTCGGAACTCCGAAGTGAAAGGTCTTATCTTCTTGATGGTAAGGATTTATACGTTTTTTATTTAAATAACTTAGATGTCGTGTTTGAAGAATAATTATTTCAATGCAAAAAGTATCTACGATATTTACTTTTTATATTTCTATTAATATAACTTAGCTGTTACTTTATCCATAAAATTTCCCTGGAAAATAATTCATTATGAACCTACATGTAAGTAGAACGATGCTAAAATATTAAATTTAAATAAGGGCAATGTACAAATACTTCAAGTGCGGCATTTTGTTGTAATGTAAAAGACGACAAATCGTTAATGGATGGATAATATCCAAGTCTTTTACAAGACAAGAATACACAAAAAAAATTATATAACAAGTTTTTTAAAAAAATGCACGAAAACATGTTAGAACTACATATAGGTCTGAGAATTATGAATAGTACTGCAGATATTCAGTTAATTAAATATTTGTAGAGCGAATTAAATTGATAGTGTGATTTTGCATTTTAGAAAAGACCAACTGTTTAAAATGTAATAAAGTAAAATTTTTGTTCTACTTCACGTATATAAAGTGTATTATTAGAAATATATGTTTGCCATTCAGTATGATTAAGAGCCCCCACCCCCCTCCCCCCTGGCGCCTTTTCTCCCGAAATCAAATTCTTAGTTAGTATTTTCAGTATATATTAATTAATATTCAATGTGTATTGTAAATGTAACACAGAAAAATCATTCTTTAAACAAACATCAAATCAGTCATTATATACATACATGTGCCGACAGTGGTATTTTGATTTGGTAGGGATTATGTTTCAAAATCAATTTCAAACTTAATCCTTCCAAACTTTTCCGTAGAAAAGCGAAAATCAAATATAAAATGATGTAAACAAATGTAAAAACTTCTTGGAAATACCAAGTGACTCTTTGACTTCGACATGTTCGGTGAAGCGAGATTTAAACACCTCCATTGTGTCGAATTATTTTGATTGACCGGACAAGCACGTGCACTTCGAGTGAATCGTTGGAAACTTGACGAAGGAAAATAAAAGCCGATGCTTACTGTCAAATGGATTTGTTAATCTTTAAAAAAAATTGATTACTTTGACTGCCTGGAATATTAGAAAAAAATGATATGAATTTTTATTCGATGCAACAGATATCTGAGAATCGAGGGGGCTTACATCGCTCTCTCTCTCTCTCAAGTTTCTCTTGCTTTTACATTTGTCCTGTTAAATAAAAACTATGACAACATATTTATTATTTATTTAGTTCTGAAAATTTAACCTATTACAAATAATTTGAATGCCTCTTTCCATTATCTTGTCCGAGTATAATCACGGTCGGGAAATGTCTTCATATATATATTTACATGTAAAGCTAAGCTAAAAAAAATAATCAGAAAAAATAAAAATAACTAATAAACATATAATGTTATTGCATTAAAGTTTTAAATACGAGTGTATTTATGCAATATGTCAACAGACCTTTGTAAATTAAAATAAAAAATCGTTATTTTACACGGAATCGCCGTGGCATCGAAATATATACTACATAGTTTTTACAACTGTGGTACAATGTAATAAATTCATTCTATAAGTAGTAGTTCTCTTCTGAAGTCCACATTATTTTATCAGTTTAAAGAATAAGCAGAATTATTTTATTAGTGAATTAATTTTATCTTTTATACTACACGTGTTCGGTAACAATCACACATGTTTTACGGCAATAGAAATCGTGTTATTAAAATATTGATTTAAAAAATCATACGTATGTGCAGAAATTTTTTTTTTATTATTTATTCATTTATTTATTTATTGTTTATTGTTTATTCATATTTTAGCATCTAACATTAGAATATAACAGAATAGTTTAAAGGCATTCCGAATAAATCGTTCATCTTGCGTTCACCGTTCGTTCACCGTTCACCGTTTGCGCTTCGTTCGCGTTCTGCGTTCACTCACCGTTCTCCGTTCACACATCGTTCACCAAGTTGCGTTCAGCGTTCACTCACCGTTCAGGTGGGAAAGTAGAACGTTTCAGGGACTGTATATGCGTTAAAATGCGTGACGGCGGGAAAGGTGGTTAATAAACGCTGTATAGGAGCTGTTCCTTGTACTTTTAAAATTTATTTTCTAATAAATAAGATAATTAATGAGATATACTGTATAAAGGGAAATGTTCGCCCCTTTCGCCCTCTTCCTGTTTGGGCGAATTCAAAACGGTGCGAATTCAAATTACACAGCATAATTTCTTAAACAAAACTATGACTGGGCGAATTTAAAACGGGGCAAAATTGTTAGCAAGTGCAAAAGGGCGAAAATAACACAGGGCGAAAATAACTCTGTATACAGTACATGTATCGCCTTAGTTTGCCTTCGGCAATAGCATGTCTCCGTCGCTTTAATTTTAAATTTTTCCAGAACAAAAAACATTTTGATACTTCAAAAAAGTCAGCGAATTAACGGTTTGAATTGCAGAAAATTTAGCCTGTTATATAAATTTAATATTAGATAAATAACAACGTCCCTCGGGATAGGATATCAACAAGCTCTATTTAGACCTACCTTCGTGTTTATATCGCAGCATATGCACACGTTAACTAACATTGATTTGCTTACGTTTAAGGCAGATATTTTTTAAATATAAAGAATAATTTAAAGTTATATATTTAATTGTTATAAAATCCATTAAAAATCCAAGGCGTTCAAGTCTATAGAACCTTGTCACCGCGCGTTAGAATACGTAGTAGGAACTATATGCATTTTCAATTCTCTAGGATCACAAAGATATACAATATTTTGACTAATAAAAAAAAAATCTAACATGAAAGAGTGAGCATGCTTACCGATTCGAAATGAAATTAATATTATCAATAAAATTGATTTAAAAAAAAACGAATAGTTTTATTGTAAAATTCTTTAATTGAGTAAATGTTTCTGTTTGTGAATTTTCCGACAGTTCACGGTCATTTAAGAAAACATGAATATATCCCGACCAATTACTCACCTCCTATATACTATGACAATCCCCTAACGTTTAAAAACTATTGAACACGTAGTATTTATTTCCTAATATGTAGCTTGTCACATGAGCTTAAATTGGTTACAGATTCCGTGCACCCGACATGAGCCGGGGATAAATAAAATATGATGTCACAATGCATACACTGTAGTTTTTCTATGATAAAAAGCTAATAACATGACGCCAAGGTGCATTGTAGGAAACAGTTGATTAGCCTAGACTCTGATGTTTACAAAGAATGTTTATGGGTACATAGGAAATAAATTCGTTATCCAGGTTCAATCAAGGGTGTACGTACACCCTAGCTGCAGAACTATAGCGTTATGGTATTCTAAATTTGTCTTTGACCATAACTCTTTGACCATGTTATGGTCAAAGACAAATATATAAAACCATAACGCTACAGTTCTGTAGCTACCTACACCCTTAATTGAACCTGGAAAAGTAATATGTTATCTATCTTTCATGTGTAACACTTCAAACATCGATGTCATTTCAAACATTGGAGCTTACAGAAACAGCCAAGCGTTTGGTTGAAACTATAGACATGAGTATTTTTGTGTTGCTTTTAAAATTTCTACAAACTGAAAGACCTTTTTTAAATCTTATTTATCTATTCGCCATCATTGCATTGGAATCCTAGTTGTAAATTAAAGGAATACTTGGAAGGTTTCACACAAAATTTGCTTGACGTATGTATGGATCTGATTCCGCTGTTCTAACACATTAGTCTTTTGAGCTCGCTTCGCGAGCAGTAGTGCTGCTCGTTAGGCTCGCTATAATAAATGTATATTTGTTTTTCAATTGAACATAATATACGTATTTTATAGATATCCATTGTTTTCTCCCTCTTGATTGCTTTGACATCTATAATTGTGGAGAGAGGGAAAACGGTGTTTACAACATATATCCCTTCAAAACCCGTGTTTCCACTAAAGTTCTGTGTGATATGGATACAGACGGAGGAGGATGGACGGTAGTGTATTTTACTGTATCTTAAAATGGAATTAAAAGTGACTTTTTATTTTCCTTCTCTGAGCTGAAAAATAATTTCATCGTGTTGGAATTTGCTAAGCATTATCATTACCATTACATGTATGTCTTTCTTTTAATTCGGGTAATGCTAAATTTTGGGATTCAAATTGAATTGTACACATGTATAGAAACCTACAGAACTATATGTATATTGTGTTAATTTTAAATTGATGCTTCAGGTTATTCAGCGCAGGAATCGAGAAATGCCCCGGGTAAATTTCAACACTACCTGGAATGAATATAGGCAAGGTTTTGGGGATGTTCCAGGGAATTATTGGCTTGGTAAGCCTTGTATACCAGAATCTAAACTTAAGCTTTTGTACAATATATGTATATGTACCATGGAGCCTCTTTTATCCGTACGCTTTGGTTCCCCATCAGAATCACCTGGATAGGTGAAGCTTCCATATACATGAATTACCTAAATTAAGTAATGATAACTTTCTGGTTTGTCGATAAACACCGACTTTATATCTTGACCAGTCAGGATAAGCTATCACATTTTGTTGCAATAGCTATGACGAGATAACTTTTAGTCACGATACAAGATCAATTATCTCTTTTTGTCGAGATAGCTTTC
Source organism: Saccostrea glomerata (assembly GCA_003671525.1). NCBI lineage: Eukaryota > Metazoa > Mollusca > Bivalvia > Ostreida > Ostreidae > Saccostrea > Saccostrea glomerata. Next base: position 46,591 of record PRKT01000975.1, read on the forward strand.
GCAAAAACACGATACTTTATGTTGACTGTACAAGACTGTACAAATTAACATTCGGTGTTTGACGACAGACATAAAAGTTTTCATCACTTGTAGTGATAGATATCTTGACTTGGACTTAAAAATTAAAATACAAAAAAATTAAATAGACTAAGAAAACTACCTTTCAAGTGGTGACAAGGGGCAGCTGGTAACAAGTAAGTAAAATTTCCTGCACTGACAGGGATGGGCCCATGCCTCAGTAATAGCAGAAAAACCGGTTAATCAAGGGTGTACAAATTTACTGGCCAATGAGATTTTGTGAGTAAAATTCATGAATGGAGACTACTACCAAATATTGTAAAGTAAATTATGGTTCAGTAAGTTATTCAATAAAGATTAAAAATTATTTTAAATAAATATGACTCTGCCTCAAATAGTATGACACAAGATTATCAATTGAGGATGTTACAATGTAATAATTACGGCAAGAAAACAATAAAATAAATTTGAAACTTCAGGAAACGATGCCATTCATAAGCTGACAACAGAGTACAACAACTCACTGTTCATCAGATTGGAGTCTACAAAGAAGAATTCGTATGAAGTGCAATATTCTTTGTTTTCCATCTCCAATGAAACTGATGGTTACAGACTTTCTCTGGGGCAGAAATCAGGAAACATTGGTAAGTGGAGATTACATATATTTATTTATTTTCACTAATCGTAATAAATTCTTTATTAATTAGTTTTATCTATTAGTATTATTTGTTTTTCAATCCTATTAAAAAAAATTGAAACAAGGATAAATATATTCGTTTTTTATTATTATTTCAAGTTGATCAATTCAGAGTACACTCCGTGGTGAACTATCCCTTTTCCACGTTCGACAATGACAGATACACTTGCGCAGCTCGGTCTGGTTCTGGATGGTGGTACAATCACTGTACTTTTGTGAACCTCAATGCTCCTTTTGCTGGAGGACATAGCAATTATGTATGGAGTGGGATTATTTCACAAGGCAGTGATCTTTCCTTTTCGGAGATGTTGATTAAAAGAAAGCATTAAATAAAATTTTCTTCGATCTCGAAAACAAATTTAAGAATATATTATACTTTATATATTTCATCTTTTCTAAAAAAAATAAAAAAATGTTTCAACCAAACCAATAGATACCGATTATAATTATAGTAAACTTAAGAATAAATATTTACGCAGATGTTTTAAACAAAGCCGTGATGTCAGCATGCAATCAATTAATAAAATGAATTTAAAAATGCACATGAAAAGATTTACCACTGTTCTATAGATTTTAAAATCGTTTAAATATTTGTTGGGTAAATTTATACAAGCAATTGTATAAAATCTGTACAAAGATATCCCGTGGAACGAAACATTGGTATACATTAATCTTATTCAATCTGTATTCACTATAGATTAAATAGCAAACTGCCATTAACATTTTTTACCTGTAAACAATTTGCAATTATTGGTATATTATATGATGTTTTTGTGTTTATTGATTAATAAATTTAGTACAAAATCACTTTCGTAAGACTCGACGTTTATACGGTATACAAATACTGTAATCAGGGAAATTTCGCCCCTGTTTTATTTGCGCCCCTTTCGCCCTTGTGACGAGTGGGCAAATTTAAACATGGGGCGAATTCAAAGAACACAGTATAAATTCTTGAACAAAACTGGGACTGGGCTCTTTTAAAACGGTGCAAAGTAAGCAAGTGTAAAAATTTAATTTCTATAACATACTTGATTCTGATTTTATAAAAACAATTGTTTGACAACGGCATCAATGGAATCTAGAGTTCGCTTGCACTAAGCACCGGTGTAAAGACGAATAATGACCCCCATCAAATAATGACCGGGGGTCATTTTTCGACAGCGAAAAATGACCTCCGGTCAATATTCGACGTCGAAAAATGACTCCCGGTCATTATTCAACGTCGAAAAATGACCCTTTTGCCCGTAGAAAAAGTGTCACCACCCTAAGAATTTGCAGAACCTTCGTGAAGAAAAATGACCCCCGTAGAAAAATGACTCTCTGTGGATTAAAGCTGAGGGGGCAAAAATAAAACTAGATAAAGAAGCATTTTGGCCAAAATGCTCACCTGAGCTAATTGGAATAAATTGATGATATGTTGATCTCAAAACATAATTATAGCTATAGTTTAAGGTCAATGCGATGATTCAGAATCTAAAGGAGTAAAAGATTTTTCGAGCCTAAAGGGTGAGGTAAACATTGGGTAAACATTGTTTTTCGATGTTGGAAATAATTGTGCTGACAGAAAAAATCAGCAGCATTATATATCATTATATCCTCCGCTTGAAAAGCGGAAGGGTATATAGTGATCATGATGTCCGTTCGTCCGTCTGTTACGCTTTGGGGTATCTATTTCTTATCTGCAACTCCTCTTATATATAAAAAAATGTGTTTGTGAAACAGCTATGCCCCTGTATGGCAACAAAGCGAAGATTAAACTTTTCTTAAATGCAATTTAAATATATTGGTACCCAATGTATGGTCTTCTCACAAGAAATACAATTTCAAAATAGGAAAGCCCTAGCACCACTTGCTCAAAAGCAATGGCTAAGTTTTGAAAGGTAGTCAGACTATAAGGTCAAACGGTCAAAATTGATGGTTTCTTAAGAAAGGTTTAATGTAACAAGGATTACATATGTGAAGTATGAAAACCCTAGCCCTCACTGTTCAAAATTTATGGGCAAGGTTAAAGTTTTTTTCATAAGTACGGAAATCTCCAATGTCAAGGTAAAAAGGTCAAAGTTTTTAGTATCCAATGAAAGGTCATGCCTAAAAAATACATATGTGAAGTATGAGAGTACCAGTATCTACCGTTTAAAAGATATGGCCTAAGTAAAAATTTGGCATTTTTGTGTAAAATGGAACAAACTCCAAGGTAAAGGTCAAGAGGTCAAATGGTGGTACCCAAAGTAATAAGGTCTTGTCATAAGAAATACACATATTAAATGAAAAGTTATGGTCAAGGTTAAAGTTTTTGCGGACAAACACACCGACAGATAGACAGAAAGACATACAGACGGACACGATAAAACTATATACCCCCTAATCTTTGATTACAGGGACATAAAAAGAAATGGTCTTCCATTAACTTTTCATATTATGATACAGTATAAAGAAAAAAATGTTTTTTCTGATTTTTATATTAAATTCTCTGTAAAATATACTCAGAACTGAGTAAAAGGGTGGAGTAAAACAAGGTTTTGTCTACATGTAATGTTTTTGCATTAGAATTAAAATGTGTATTTTACACTAGCTCATAGCTTTACAGAGCATATTTTTAGGTGTTATACCCACCCACCTTACTTATTTAGGAAGAAGTCGATTATCAACAAAAGCAAGAACAAAAACTACCCTACCTTTTATTTTTCTATAAGGAGGGAATAAAGATAAGCTTAGAATAATCTACTATTCTAATTTTCAGCTGTTACTTTGCCACAATACTTTCAAGTATACCCCCAACAACATTTAAAGTATGCTTTAATCATAGCAAAGTAAATTATGATGTGATAGTACTTGAGTGAAGGCTTAACTTCATTTCAACATTTTATCTAGAGCCTCTTTCAGTATTATTGAAAGGTATAGAGTTTTATTTATATTTTTGCTTTTCAATTTTTTTTTTTTGATTTAACGTAAGTTTCTTTTTTTTTGGGGGGGGGGGGGGGGAGATAAAAAAAATTCCTCCTCTTTCATTGTCAAATAGGATTTGCTAAACTTATACAAGCTAAAAGTTGAAATGAAGGAAAAATTAATTTTCCCTATTAAAGAGTATTTAGACCTGATTGTAGCATGGTCTGAATTCTAAAAACAAGTGGAATATTAATATCATTCTTTAAGCAAACATTATAAGGGTGAATATTTAAAAGAAATTTTATTTACTTGACAATTAAAGAATCGTTTTTCAAATATTAGCATTGAAAGACTACGTAAATCTCTTAATTAATTCAAAGTACTTTTTGTATTTTTCTGGTTACAGAAAATATAAAAATTAGTTTCGCTGTAAAAAAGCTATCAAAGACTGTATATATATTGTGAAAAAGATATTAAAAACTTTATGTACTATCTTTGAATTTCTAGGTTTGCTCCTTTATCAGAGAAATGAAGATTAATTGATTGATTGTTAATTGTTTTAAACTGATTTGTCAATATTTCAGCAGAGAGAAATGAGGAACTTTATTACTCCTACGTGCTAAGAAGAACAAAGATCAAGTCTATTCGAACAAATACATGAATTACTCGAAGGAAGAACAATTATAATATACAGCATATTTTTCCCTTTCACCTATTATAAATTTTGTATCTCTTTAAAGGGGTTCGTTTTCAATGGGGGTCAATTTTTTATAGGACTAACATATAAAATAATGACCCCTAGGACTCTTTTTCAACAAAAAATGATTTTTTTTTTTCTACGGGTGGGGGGTCATTTTTTGTCGTTGAAAAATGACCCCCCGGTCATTATTCGACGGGAGTCATTATTCGTCTTTACACCGGAACTATTTTGGCGGTTTTTACTGGTATATTTACCCCTTTCAGATTACTTTTTGAAGGAATAATAAAATGGTTTTACTTTTGAGTAATAAATATTTTCCTGAATTTCGAATTTTTTCGTCCTTGTTATCACCCTTTGCTAAAACAAATCAAATCGTCTGCATGACAACAATACAGTTATGGGAAAGACAGAAAGAAAGAAATCAGCATATTTATGTTAAATGTTTATCTTTGAGACAACTGGTATGAACAATAGGACTGTGAAGAAATGTTTTTATGCTACCAAAGCTGGAAAATACCGTTAGTATGTGAATTCTTAAGTAAATGATCGAGAAAAACAACACCGCGGCAATGAGGACAGACGTCTTTTAATCTTAAATAAACTCAGATTTTACAGTATTTTCAGATTATGATACGTATTTATATGTTCGGTTTCAAATTGATATGGAAAGATGTGCATTTGAAATCCAAAATTTCTGTGACCTAGAAGTGTTAAGACATTTGAGTAGCTTCCCTTTACATTTACGAACTGGGTAAATTTTGTTACCCAAAACAATAGCGCACAAACAAAACTTGCTTATAAAGAACTCCTGCATAATGTGTGTGTAACGATGGTTATAGGGAATCTTTTACAAATAATATATGGGATATAAGGAACCTTGACTGTCGGGGTCCCAGCGACTGCATTATAACTGAGTTTTACTGTACAAGAATGCACATGGCGTCATAGGTTGACAGACAACACATTTGTTCCAATTTTGTTTTTTATCAATAAATTAATTATTTTATCAATGCAAATTGATATTTAGTATGTGTGCTTTGAAAAGATAATCTTTATGTGAAAAAATCAGCATGTTACAGGTTGTGAATATCAATTTAGCGTTTTTATGCATAAAACTAGAAGTACATTTCTTTTTCTATGTAGCTTGTAACACTAGGTGTAATAAAGTTGATTCAATTATTGTTTAGTTTTGTGTGAATGTATGGTTGTTTAGTTTCTGTTTATTATTTTTTGTTGACTATGTTTTGACGGTAGTGGGGTTCCATAGACGGGTGTAGTGTGTAAGTTATTTTTAGCGTGAGGCGTGAGTATAAAAGTGACCGGTTAGGCCAGAGTGGTCAGATCAGGGAGCGGTAACAACACCAGCCGGATGCCACGTTGTACTTGTCCTATACGTTCTCAGGGTGTGGCGAATTCTACAGTTTATAGGGACTGTTTGACTGGTAGCCATTAGAATAAGGAAGGCTTGTTTGGACTGGCATATTTTTATGTTTTCCCTATCTCACTAGCCGGTAAGCGTATTTGTTTTGTTGGTCAGTTTTCACTATTGTAAGTATGTTCTTTTGGTTTTTCTATGTGTAAAGTTATTTTAGGGTTAGTTAAACGTGTGATATTTTCAGTGCGTGTAGTGTAGAAGGCGTGAGGAGTGTTTGGTGAAATTCCTTGACGACTACCTATAAGATACCTATACGTGGTGTGATGTGACAGTATGGATGGTCATGCGGGTGCTGAGGGTGTATGGTTTTAAGGACCTAAGACGTTCTTTATAAGCCGGAGGGTGAGACCAGTGAGTACGGGCCTCCAACTAACGTGGTGAATCATCTACTGAGTATAGGCGATTGTCCGTATGTGGGTTTATCGGGGCGGATCAGCACGTGGCGGGAGTCCTTCAGCGTGACTAGTGTCGTGAATAGTGAATTCAGTGAATTGTGTTCCTAAATAAAAGTTGAGAAAGGAAATTCCAAAAACTATTATACAGTTTATTTATTAAAGTGAACTTTTTCTAATTTCTAATAAAGAACAGTTATTTGTTAATCTTTATATCTGATACGTGAATTGAACAAAAAGACTGTTAATTTAAAGTTATTTATATTGTATCAGATATTTGTTAAACTTATTCCTGTTTCATTTCATTTTGAGTTTGAGTGAGGTGTGAAAGGAGGGAGAGAGAATATTATCATATTTTTTTTGTTTATTTTCTTAAATAAATTTTTTTTGTTAAGTTTACAATTTGTTCTTTTGTCTCAGCCATACAAAATTCCAAAGAACTCATTACATATGGTGGCAGCGGTGGGATTTTGTAAGGCAGGCTGAGTAAAAGCAACATTTTGTTTTCTGGTTTAGAAACGTAGAAAAAGTTCTCATAATTGTGTTTCTAATTTCAAAGTTTGTTTTTTAGCTACTAGTCACACACTGAAAGGCTACTCGTTGGTTGGAGGTTGTTGTTGTTCAGTATTTCATGATGTCTTTACCTGGTTGGGTTCAGGATGCTGTTGAAAAAGGACATGATTTGTCTAAGTGTATTGAGTTGTGGAAACACGCCAGTGCAGTTGAGCGGGAGGAGAGAATGGTCAGACGAGAACAGGAGAAAGAGGAGATGGAGCTTCAAAAAATGAAACTGGAAAGGGATGCTCAAGAGAAAAAGATGCTTCATGAAAAAGATTTGGAGGAGAGGAAGCTTGAGGTAAGAATGAAAGAGTTACAATTGCAGGAACAAGCGATGAAAGAGAAAGCGACTATGCAGCAACCTGGTACAGTCGAGAAGGAGACGAAGCACAAAGTCAAGCATATCTTGCCCAAATTTGTTGAAGGTGAGGACATAGATGTTTTCTTGAGATCCTTTGAAAGGCTGGCAACACTCCACAAATGGCATAAAGCAGAATGGGCTTTGAGATTGGTTCCACAGCTGACAGGTAGGGCACTTGACACATATGCACGGTTAGGTGAACATGAATCGAATGACTATGACGTCATAAAGAAAGCTATTCTAAAGAGGTACAATCTCACGGCAAGTACGTACAAAGATAAGTTCAGAGGCTGTAAGCAATATTCTAATGAGACATTTAGGGAGTTTTGTAGCCGTGCTATAAATTACTTTGATCATTGGTGCCAGATGGAAAAGGTAAACAATAACTACTATACTTTAGTAGATGTTCTTATGCGTGAACAACTTACTAACAGTTCTCCCAGAGAACTACAAGTCTGGTTGAAAGAAAGACAACCAAAGTCAGTGGAAGAAATGGTAGAATTAGCAGAGGCTTACCAAACTGCGCATCAAAGTTCAGTAGTAATGAGTAAAGGACCATTATCCCAAAAGGAGGTAAGAAACAAAAGTAGCGGAGTCAGAGGCAATATTAATACAGTGGTAAGTCAGAACCATGTAGAGAAAAGATGTTTTCAGTGTCAAAGAGTAGGTCACTTGATTAGCAATTGTCCTTTACGGAGGCAAATGTCTAAGAGTAGTAGTACTGCCAATGTTCGACAACCAGTTGTTGCGGAAAAGAGTAGTACAACACCGGGTCATTCAGGTAAAGATAAGGCAGGTTTGATTCATTCACCAACTATATCTAGGAAGGGAGTGGTTATGGAAGTCCCAGTTCTAGTAAAGGAAAACGAACCTATTGGTAAGTTTGATAGTCATAGGGGATTAAAGATAGAAGCAGGTACAGTGAATGGTAAGAGTGCATCGGTATTGAGAGATACTGGCTGTACGTCGATATTAGTATCAGAAAAACTTGTTACAGATGAGGACAAGACAGGAGCTATGAGTGAGGTTACATTAGCCAATGGAAGTTCGCAAAGATGTCCAGAAGTTTGGATAGAGATAAGTACACCTTATGTGGAAGGTAAGGTTGTAGCTTTAGTAATGAACTCTCCATTTGCAGATTTGATAATTGGGAACTATACAAGGGTTGACATTCCAGTGGCAAAGTCTGAGAATGATGGTAAGTCCTGTGAAGAGAAGTGTCAGGCAGTTGAAACCAGAGCTTCTGCAAAACACAAGAAACAAGAGGATGAAAGTCTTGATGTGAAGTCTATGGTGTGTGATATAGCTTCCAGAGAAGAATGGATCGATGAACAAGGTAAGGACCCTAGTTTAGAAGTATGTAGGGAACGGGTAATTGATAGTGGTACAGAGGAGGCAGAGAGTTATATCACGAAGGAGAAGGGGATGATGTACAGAGTGTTCAGAACCTCTACAGGTGATGTACTAAAACAGGTGATTGTACCAGGCAAGTTTCGAAAGCAGATTTTAGCATTAGGTCATGACATTCCTTTAGCTGGTCATATGGGAATCAAGAAGACTAGAGAAAGAATTCTTAGAAATTTCTTTTGGCCAGGTATATTTCAGGATACTAAGAAATATTGTCAGTCATGTCCAAAATGTCAGAAGGGAACGTCGAAGACAAAGGTGAGTAAAGTACCGTTAGTTAGCATTCCCCCTATTGAAGTCCCGTTTCAGCGAGTCGCCATTGACATGGTAGGACCTTTGCCTAAAACAAGACGAGGTAATCAGTATATTTTAGTGTTGTGTGACTACGCAACAAAATATCCAGAAGCGATTCCTCTCAGAAGCCAAGACGCTGAAGTAGTAGCCGAAGCAATGATGGAAGTTTTCACGAGAGTTGGTGTACCCAGAGAAATTCTCTCAGATCAAGGTACGAATTTCATGTCTTCCTTAATTACAGAACTGTGTCGACTGTTGAGTGTAAGTAAGTTGAATACTACACCATATCATCCACAAGCGAATGGACTCGTTGAAAGGTTCAACGGAACTTTGAAAAGGATGCTTCAGATTTATGCCCAAGATGAACCAAGTAAGTGGGACAAGCTATTACCTTACTTGCTTTTTGCGTACAGGGAAGTACCCCAAGAAACAACTGGATTCTCTCCATTTGAACTACTTTATGGGAGGTATGTAAGAGGTCCACTTGCTATTTTGCGAGAGAGTTTAGAGGATAGCGAAGAAGATAGCGAACGATTGCAGCCATCAGTACTGAGTTACATTATAGAGACGAGGGAGAAGCTGGCTAAGATGGCAGACATTGTTGCAGGAAATGAGGAAGTAGGTAAACGAGAGCAAAAACGGTATTACGATCGGAAGGCAAGGCAGAGATCTTTGAAAGTAGGTGACAAGGTATTAGTTTTACTCCCTACAAGTACCAAAAAACTATTGGCCCAGTGGAAGGGACCAGCGAAAGTTACTGGAAAGGTAAGTCCAGTTGACTATCAGGTTCAGTATGACGATGGGGTGAGTAAAGTTTACCACATTAACATGTTGAAGCGATGGATAGAGAGAGAGGACGACAATGTGGTGATGACAGCCGTATGTAATGCAGAGTCTGAAGATGATGACGACTGGATTGGAAATCCTTTAATGCATACTCGAGATACGGTGAAAGATGTGAAAATCTCTCAAATGCTTACATCAGAACAAAGAGGCGAGTTACAGGTTTGTTTAGAACAATTCAGTTCAGTTTTGTCAAATGTTCCGAGTCGGACTAATCTGTTGAAACATTGTGTGGTAACTACAAATGAGATACCAGTTTGTCAGAAACCTTATCAGATACCACATGCTTTGCGTGATGAAGTCAAGAAAGAGTTATCAGTCATGGTGGAGGCAGGTATAGTAGAAGAGTCAGTAAGTGCATATGCGTCACCAGTGGTGAGCATTCCAAAAAAGGACAAATCTATAAGATTTTGTGTGGATTATAGAAAGCTTAATCAGGTTACTCAATTTGATCCAGAGCCTAACGCACAAATAGAAGACATTATAGATAAGTTGGGAGAGGCTAAGTATCTTAGTAAACTAGATCTAACTAAAGGATACTGGCAAATTTTACTGGATGATGACGCAAGAGAGAAGAGCGCATTCATCACACCATTTGGCCATTATCAGTTTACTGTAATGCCATTTGGTATGATGAATTCAGCAGCTACTTTCAACAGGTTAGTGAGAAAAATTCTTGTAGATCATCAAGAGTTTTCTGATGCATTCATTGATGATATCATCATTTTCAGTAAGGATTGGGATAGTCACATTAAACATATAAAAGCAGTGCTAAAGTCGATCCAGGACGCAGGTTTGACAGCAAATCCAAAGAAATGCGAGTTTGGTGCCACAGAAATGGAATTTCTTGGCCATGTTGTTGGAAATGGTAAGGTAAAACCGACATCAGACAAGGTTCAAGCTATTTGTGACATACCTATTCCGACAAAGAAGAAAGAGGTAAGATCTTTCTTAGGCTCACTCAACTTCTATAGGAAGTTTATACCAAACTTTTCTGAAAAGTCAGCTATTTTGTCTGATCTCACAAGGAAGTCTAGTCCAAACAAAGTCACGTGGACAGATGATCACGAAAGGGCCTTTAATCAACTTAAGGCAGACCTAGTAACTGCTCCAGTTTTGTGGAATCCGGATTTCTCCTTAGCATTTTCTTTACAAACAGACGCCAGTGACAGAGGACTGGGGGCGATTCTACTACAAGAGAAGGACGGTGAGTATCATCCTGTAGTATACCTAAGTAAGAAACTTTTACCCAGAGAGCAGAAATTCGCTACTGTTGAGAAGGAATGCTTCGCAATCGTATGGGCTGTGCAGAGGTTACAGAAATATCTATACGGTAAGGAGTTTGCGATAGAGACGGACCACAGAGCATTACAGTGGTTAAAAACCATGAGGTCCAAGAATCCAAGATTACTACGCTGGAGTTTGATCCTACAGGAATACAAATTCACAGTGAAACATATCCCTGGAAAAGACAATCAGATGGCGGACCTATTGTCTCGTTCAACATAGAGGTTCTCATCATCTTCATTTGTGATTTATTTACAATGGACATTGGTAAATAAATGGGGGCGTATGTAATAAAGTTGATTCAATTATTGTTTAGTTTTGTGTGAATGCATGGTTGTTTAGTTTCTGTTTATTATTTTTTGTTGACTATGTTTTGACGGTAGTGGGTTTCCATAGACGGGTGTAGTGTGTAAGTTATTTTTAGCGTGAGGTGTGAGTATAAAAGTGACCGGTTAGGCCAGAGTGGTCAGATCAGGGAGCGGTAACAACACCAGCCGGATGCCATGTTGTACTTGTCCTATACGTTCTCAGGGTGTGGCGAATTCTACAGTTTATAGGGACTGTTTGACTGGTAGCCATTAGAATAAGGAAGGCTTGTTTGGACTGGCATATTTTTATGTTTTCCCTATCTCACTAGCCGGTAAGTGGTTAGGATTCCTGGTTTTCACCCAGGCGGCCCGGGTTCGATTCCCGGCATCGGAACCATTGGTCATGCGGGTGCTGAGGGTGTATGGTTTTAAGGACCTAAGACGTTCTTTATAAGCCGGAGGGTGAGACCAGCGAGTCCGGGCCTCCAACTAACGTGGTGAATCATCTACCAAGTATAGGCGATTATCCGTATGTGGGTTTATCGGAGCGGATCAGCACGTGGTGGGAGTCCTTCAGCGTGACTAGTGTAGTGAATAGTGAATTTCAGTGAATTGTGTTTTTAGATAAAATTTGAGAAGGGAAATTCCAAAAAACTATCATACAGTTTATTTATTAAAGTGAACTTTTTCTAATTTCTAATAAAGAACAGCTATTTGTTAATCTTTATATCTGGTACGTGATTTGGACAAAAAGACTGTTAATTTAAAGTTATTTATATTGTATCAGATATTTGTTAAACTTATTTCTGTTTCATTTCATTTCTAGTTTGAGTGTGGTGTTTGAGGAGGGAGAGAGAATATTATCATTATTTTTTTTGTTTGTTTTCTTAAATAATTTTTTTTTGTTAAGTTTACAATTTGTTCTTTTATCTCAGCCATACAAAATTCCAAAGAACTCATGACACTAGGTTTGATTGGTTACAGAGTCGTGTGTAAATTTCCAAGCTCCCGACTTGAGCTGGGGTAAATAAAACGTGACCTCACAATGCATTGTCTATCTACGCACAAGGACATAATACAACCAAATACAAATGAGATGGGGAAAAGTAGGATAATTTATCTATTCTTCTAAATAATCACACTGATAAAAAAAATTGTTGTATTAAAAGTATCACAATTTGTTAAAATTTCACATAAATTAAATAAATCATTTGATGATTAACTAGAACTTTTTTTCTTTCCAGCATATATGTACAAAGTGAAATAACTCTTTCAAGCACCGTTTGTGAAAATGGCAAAATGATTTATTTCCCAAACTCCTTTAGAAATTTTAGAAAAACAGACCAATGTAATACCAAACAATACTTTGAAAGGAAACCAAAATAGCGCAATAATGCTCTGGGACTACCAACCTAAAGAAAAAGAACAGGCCTTGGATTTTGAAAACTATGACGCTCGTCAATTAAACGAAGTTGTACAAATCTTAAAAGTTCTACCTTTCTTAAAAACATTTGATATAATAAATGATATCCCAAATTTTAATCATGTAATTAACGTTTCAAAACAGACATGACCGGGTTAAAAAAAAAGAAGGAAAGATAGATGAGGAACACTATCCCTGCATAGAAGAATGCGACATTAGAGAACTATATAATAGTTATTTTTATACTGGGATTAGAAAATATGGCACAGATGAGGAAAAATAAATGTTGTGTTTCCACTGATCCGAACACTAGACTGAGATACGTAAAAAAGCCAAAGATAAACCAGTAAAAAATAGAAAATCGAATGAAAAAGAAAATTTTGGAGGCTGTATATGGTTGAGAACAAAGACTCCATTAGCATCCTATCAGAAATATAAACCGTAACTTAATCCGGAAAATAACCATATGTGCCAGCGACTTTGAGAAATATTCCTAGATAGTGACCCTGTATGGTTCACAAACCAACCTTGTGGAAAAGAGGTCTTGAATTGGTTATAATAAATTCACAAATCTGTAATAACACATTAAATTCGTTATAACGAATTCAATAAATCTGTAATAATGAATTAAATTCGTTATAACGAATTCAATGAATCTGTTATAACAAATTAGATTCGTTTTAACGAATTCAATAAATCTGTTATAACAAATCAAATTCGTTATAACGAATTCTATAAATCTGTCAAATTGATTTTAACAAATTACATTTGTTAAAACAAGTTCTTAAAATCGTTATAACGAATTCAAAAATATTTTTGACAGGTCCTAAATGTATGAAAGCCATGAAGGGACACGTCGATTTCTCAAAAAAGTAAAAATTAATTTGAGATCTCGAATTACACAATCCGTTTCCACGGATTATCAATTCGTTCCCTCGATTTATAATTTGAGATCTCGAAATACACAATCTGTTCCAACAGACTACCAATTCGTTCTCACAGATTATTAATTCGTTCCCTCAAATTACACAATCTGTTATCTCGGATTGTAATTCATTCTCTCGATTTAAACAATTCGTTCCCTCGGAATGAAAATCGATCCCACGATTTAATCATTATTTATATACACATATCGGATATGACAACACGTGTTTAATGAATAGAATACGAAATAGTTTACATCCTACTTTTTATTACATATTAAGTTAAAAATGAGAAAAATTCATTTTTCAAATCCATATACAAGTACAGATATTTGTTCAAAATTCAAAACAAGTCTTAGACTTCTATGTTATATGTATATTAGAATCATTGAAAACCCTAATAAAAGTTAACATGGGTCTTGTTTAATTGTTTTTTTTTCTAAAATAAATATACGTTGACCAAATTAAAAAAAAAAGTTTGGAACTACCGGTTGCTGAAAAGAATTACATGGAACGCATTAATTGATAATTGATACAAGGGATTGGATTTCCCAGCCTTTATACATGTTCTATATATATATATGTATATGTTATGTAGGAATGAAATTCGAGAAAACGGTTTTACAAAATCATTAGACTAATATGTTGATCAGTGGGATCGGATGTTGTTATTCGAGATCTCAAATTACAAATAGAGATCTCGAATTATTAATCTATGAAAACGAATTATGTAATTCGAGATCTCGAATTATAAATCGTGGGAACGAATTAGTTTTTTGTGACGACGAAATATGTAATTCGAGATCTCGAATTATAAATCGTGGGAACGAATTAGTTTTTTGTGACGACGAAATATGTAATTCGAGATCACGAATTATAAATCGAGGGAACGAATTGATAATCTGCGGGAACGGATTGTGTAATTCGAGATCTCTAATTAGATTTTACTTTTTTGAGAAATCGACGTGTCCCTTCATGGCTTTCGTATAAATGGGCTTCCGTACATTATCATCAATATTCCTGGTTACTTTTTTGTCCGCGAATGATTGTAAACTACACATACAATTAAGGTGAAACCTTTTTAGGCCCAGTAAGCTTGTTATGTAGATTTGTGGAACGAAGGTCATTGCGCACACCAAGAGCGCGCACATGCAATACAAGAAATAACCTGTATAAATAATATAGCATCTATCTCGCCCATATGCAAATAAGATGCTTTTATCTTGGCAGCGCAATATTTTTTGGCGCAGTGATCTCTCCTTGTTTCGGCACGAGTTATCTAACTTTCAATTATATCAAGAAAGGTGCTCGTGCTGCAAACTCTCTCTTTGCCGGTTACACGCTAGTTGCAAGGTTGGTGTTAATCAAATTTGAGAAAACAATGGCAAAATGTAGAATTTTAGAAATAGATTCTTGCCTTAAAAAGTTTAATTGCTATTACTATTTTTATGGATTCGTATTGTTTACGTATCGTTTCGATAACAAAGGTTTAATTTAGATCAGGTCAGATGCATTTCAATTTGTCTATTTGCATCACCATGTGCTAGCCGCCATCTTTGTCCCAAGTGAAAAAATTTAAAGTTATCGAATAATATCATGTAGGCCTAATTGATAACAATTTGATAACTCTATTTCATGCGAATCTATGACTATTTGACTCTTTTCAGCTTCATTTCTTTGTAACTGATGACTTTTTATTTAACTTAAAAAAAATGCATAAATTAATAAGAACTATACAGGTAAGCATATTACTATTTCTTACAAACATTAAAATGTTAACTTATATCACTTATGTTAACACCAACTTTCAAACTGGTGTCTACAGGTTTCCAGCTTGTAGAATTACAGTCTCTGCTTCCACTCAAACGGTGCGCGGGGGGGGGTCTAACCCTAAGTGCACAGGAGAAATTGTAACTAAGGAAAATGTCTCAAAAATATTTTCTAATTAAAAAATAGATGGATATCATGCTAAATTGAAAGGAAAATGTCTCAAAAAATATTTCCAATTAAAAAATGGATGGATATCATGCTCATGTGTGCATCTATTTACATATCTGCCCCTCCAGATAAAACAATGGATATCCTATGTCTGTCAGTACAGTTCGCTTGGGGTTTGAATAAGTCACGCAGTTACGTCTTCGGAAATCTATAGATCCCCTTATAGTTCTTGGGCCTTAGTTGATTTAGAACTGTGGTTGTTACATGAATCCTAGTTATCGGCTGGAATTTCTCCAGACTCAACGCGCAAATATTATTTGCCCCCCCCCCCCCTTGTTATTTGATTGTTAGATTTGTTGCACACTGGTCAATGATAAAAAGCCTGGGATTTTCGACAGTTCGTCCAAACTTAGCTTCCGTTTCTTATAACTGCAAACTTTAAGGTCATAGAGACCTAACAGAAGAGTTCATAGTTAAAATTTGTTACAGGGGTTAAAAAGCACAGCACAGCTTTGACAGTAGGTTGCCCATTTAAAGATCCATATTAAAGCAGATTCTTAAAATTCTACTCTGCATATGTACAAATTCATATGAGGCATCATTAATCGCTTTCAGCTGCATTTTCTTTCGTATAAAAAAGCATTCTCCGACAAATCCTCAGATAAAGTTGTTGCCAATACAGAAATTTGCCCCTGCGCTACTCTTCAAAGGTTTTAGAAATTAGACCTACCCAGGGGTTCAATTCATTTATCATTATTTCCGTAGCTCCTTTTCAGGTCTTCAACCTCGAGTCTCGGGACTACAAATCCCACTTCTTTCGTATTGGGGCAAGTACGGAATTTGGGATTTTATCTCAAGTTCATCTCAAGTTATCCAATCCTTAGGAAGATGGAAATCGCATTGCTATAAAACTTGCAAACGTATTCCAGGATTTTTAATTAACCTCAAGTTATATATATAGTTGTTTTGGTAATCAATTACAGAGCTTATGCAGAAGCTAAGAATATGCCTGGTAGGTGTGACTTAAATTTGCTAAGATTAGATATTTCAATTTGGTGGCAAGCTTGCAGTGGTATATAATTTAAGGAGATGATATTGGGAAAAACAACATTGAGAAAATTAAAAAATGTCAGGTTTAAATTCTTGTAATTTATTAAGGAGATCCAATTTCCTCTTGTGCACTTAATATGGGCTCATATTCTGCGCGCATTAGTTGGCATTAATCTGCATATAATCTGGCCTTGGAGAAAGGGGTTTAATGCATTTGTCTTTAACAAATTTTGTGATGTTGGGGATTCTGTAATCCACTATCCTGACATCAAAAAATCATGCCAAAATTATTTGAAAGGGATGGGGTACATTTATCCAAGTTAAGAAAATAAACTTTTCTTAAAACAATTTAGGGGGTATGTAAGCCAATTATTAGGCATGGATGCAAGTTTTAGCCATCACATTAATGACTGATATCTGGAGAGGAAGGGTCACGGCTGTTTCAGGCCGCTCAGGACCCCCACTATTAAAGTGGCGGCGCCCCCATTCGTAGATGCTTTGTACAAGCATATACGAATGGGGTCTTGTGGCGAACTGAGCGGCAAACATCATTTGAACTATGATGTAACATGGGTTCATTATTGCACCGCTGCACCACTCAGGGTCAAAGTTGAATACCATGTAAATATTGTGGCACTGTACACAAAACTATTTTATTTTTATTTTCTTCCTTGCCTTCTGCACCTCCCAGAGTCCTGGATGTGTGATTATTATTCTAAATATTTTATTTTCCTCCTTGACTTCTGCACCTCCCAGAGTCCTGAATGTGTCAATATTATTGTTGCACTGCAACTTTTTATTATTTGACCTTGACCTCTGCATCTCCAGGGGTCAAGGTCACCTGATATGTTGATGTTGTACTGAAATGTTGTTGACCTTGACCTTCTGCATCTCCAAGGGTCAAGGTCACCTGATATGTTGATGTTGTACTGAAATGTTGTTGTTGAACTGAAATGTTGTTGTTGAACTGAAATGTTGTTGTTGTTGCTGGGCCTACCCGTTGCTTGGAGGCCCGAAATAATATGTTGTTATATTATTCAGCCGTGCCCAAAAGCGCCAAATAAATATAAAACCCATAAAAAATTTGTCTTTGATTTATTGCGTCTATCCAAGATAATATAGCATCTATCTCGCCCATATGCGAATAAGATGCTTTTATCTTGGCAGCGCAATATTTTTTGGCGCAGTGATCTCTCCTTGTTTCGGCACGAGTTATCTAACATTCAATTATATAAAGAAAGGTGCTCGTGCTGCGAACTCTCTATTTGCCGGTTACACACTAGTTGCAAGGTTGGTGTTAATCAAATTTGAGAAAACAATGGCTAAATGTAGAATTTTAGAAATCCCTCCCTCCCCTTATCCCCCAATTGTACATTGTTGAATAGATACTGCTGGTTTTTGTTTTTTGTTTTTTCTCTTCAGTGGAAAATTTTACAAAGCAAATGGTCATCTCAACCTACATATTCGGCATGGCTGGCACTTCTGAAGATGGAATGTGAATTGACATTTCTGAGTTTTACAAAGCAAGTGGCCATTTATACCTTCTTAAATAGAATGGCTGTTACTCCTGAAGATGGACTGCGAAATGAATTTTACAAAGCAAGTGGTCGTATGTACCTACGTAAATAGCATGGCTGTTACTCCTGAAGATGGACTGCGAACTGAATTTTACAAAGCAAGTGGTCGTATGTACCTACATATTCGGAACGACTCTCACTTCTGAAGATGGACTGCGAACCGAGTTTTACGAAGCAACTTATAACCTGTACCTACATATTCGGCACGGCTGTCACTTCTAAAGATGGACTACGAACTGAGCGACATACATTATTTGAACTATGATGTAACATGGGTTCATTATTGCACCGCTGCACCACACAGGGTCAAAGTTGAATACCATGTAAATATTGTGGCACTGTACACAAAACTATTTTATTTTTATTTTCTTCCTTGCCTTCTGCACCTCCCAGAGTCCTGGATGTGTGATTATTATTCTAAATATTTTATTTTCTTCCTTGACTTCTGCACCTCCCAGAGTCCTGAATGTGTCAATATTATTGTTGCACTGCAACTTTTTATTATTTGACCTTGACCTCTGCATCTCCAGGGGTCAAGGTCACCTGATATGTTGATGTTGTACTGAAATGTTGTTGACCTTGACCTTCTGCATCTCCAAGGGTCAAGGTCACCTGATATGTTGATGTTGTACTGAAATGTTGTTGTTGAACTGAAATGTTGTTGTTGAACTGAAATGTTGTTGTTGTTGCTGGGCCTACCCGTTGCTTGGAGGCCCGAAATAATATGTTGTTATATTATTCAGCCGTGCCCAAAAGCGCCAAATAAATATAAAACCCATAAAAAATTTGTCTTTGATTTATTGCGTCTATCCAAGATAATATAGCATCTATCTCGCCCATATGCGAATAAGATGCTTTTATCTTGGCAGCGCAATATTTTTTGGCGCAGTGATCTCTCCTTGTTTCGGCACGAGTTATCTAACAGCGACTTAAGAAAAACAATGAAAATGTTTTACCTTAAGTATATAAGTATAAGCAATATTATTCTATAAATAACTTTTATGGTTGCCATGGTGAGATAGTGTAACCATGCAAAACCAGTAACTAAGATTGGGTTAATGCTACTGTCTTGAGGAAAAACATGAAAATTCAAAACTGGCAAATATGGATCCTTAGGACCTTGCAACACCAAAACTATAAGAAAAATTGGGTATAATTGCTACTTTGCAGTGTTACCATGGAAACAAAGTACCAGTGCTTAAAAGTGAATTATTTTTCACTGCATTAAGAATTAAATTGCCATATAATCAAGAAACAAATTAAAGGATTCAGCTTGAATAGTCCTTATCTGTTAGAACTGAAGTTGAATTTCATACATTGATAAAAGTTGATGAAGAAAACAACACTGTTGCTATGGTAACCAAGAAGGGAAAATGTTCAATTTTGTGAACTTTATATCAAAATTAAACTCTGTGTGCCAACTTCTTGCATCCACTTAGAGATCGGATGATAGTCAAAATCAAACGTCAGGTTATTTGTTAATAAATATCAATGATAAAAATTTTGGGAATCTACATTTAAGGGTACGTATCCAAGGAAAGAAAATATTTTTCAGGTTTTTAAGCATATATTTTCTTCTTATCTCCATAGCAACTCTCTATTTAAAGAATCTAATCTGAATTTTTTTCAAATGGAAAAACTAGGAGCACACCAACATCTTTAAAAAATGATCATTAGTTATGAGAAAATGTGCTTTTTTAAAAATTAGGATCAGATTTAAAGATACCATAACAGTGTTACTTTGAAGGCTTTCTGTGGTATAAAAACCTTGGCAACCATTGCCAACCAAAATGAAATATCATATTTTGTTCTTGGAATATGTTTCAAGGCTCCTTTTTCTATTATTTGCTTACATTTCATCCGATAATTGCTGTTTATTTTTACGTGTATTACTTTATAAAATTCAATGAATATTTTTTTTTATTTTTGAATACTTTGTTACCATAGTAACTTATGTTATAGTTGATTTACCAAACATGTTTATCATGCATTTGAGGCATCTGACCATCAACGTTTGGAAACAGTCATTGCCAATTGTTTGCTTTGCCGCAAATGTTAACTATGGGACTCTAAACATGTTAAAAATGCCATTTTTCGAACTTTAAGACATGTTACCATGGTAACTATAAAACATAGCAACCAATTTTTGCCTGATTTCAGTTTAGGGTATCAGTGACTTTTATCATAGCGAGTTTGGAGAAATTCTGAGACTATGCGTGCCACAGCTCCTATATAAAATTTCAAGTCATTAGAGAGAATGGCTCTTAAATATTTGATGATTTTTTTATGAAACTCATAAAACAAGTATATATTAGTAATGTAGACAAGATGACATTGTCAAAATATCATGCACGTGCGCTTCTATTGGCTTTAACTGAAGTCTTAATACCTTTCTTGTATTTTAACAAAATCCTTTGAAATGTTGGACATAGTCATACAATATGAAGAACTATAGCATAATATATATTAATTTTCATGAAAACATGCGCATGCACGTGTGCTGCAATCTGAATGGCTGAAAATTTAAATGTCTATTACTTTCTTGGTTCTCAACAAAATCTTATGAAATTTAGAATATGAATAAGCATAATGGATTTCTACATTCTGCTACTATCAGAATTGAATGCAATGACATGCATCCAAGCACGTCCAATACAGAGCATATTTTGAAAAAGTGGCACAAAAAGGAAGTCGGAGAGCGTTTGAGGAACATCTGTAACGGTCCCCGTTACAATTAAAACGAGTTGTAGACAATATTGTTTGTAGGTCACAGGTAACTTCTTTCAAAGTGACTTCAAGGACAACGTTAATCTTCAAACAAGTATCACTACTACAAGAAAGGTGTGAAACAGGAATTAATCGATAATGTTGAAACATACACGCTTGTCTTTTTGTAAAGAAAATCACAACTTTTATACTAAAGACAGTAGTTACAATATATAAAGATTAAGCTCAGACCTATTGTATCATCTTGTGTTCAATATTACTTGTTTAATATAAATCTTGGTCGCAGATTCTTGATTTGGATACGTTGACGTATCACAAATTTAATTTCCGTCTTTAATTTTTGTTTTAAAAAACATAAATGTCATCAGTAACCGGCTCTTTTCAACTTAATGTAATTTTTGTTTTTGATATTTAAAAGAATTTGATGCTGCATTTTTTACCTCGATCAGTTCTTAAGGTATTGTTTAAATAAAAAGTGGTCTAATCAATACTTGAGTCAGTTGTAGTTATTGAAAAAAGAATTTCTGAATTTCCCTCACTAAACTGTTTATTGTTTCTTGGTGGTGAATTCACACTAAAGAAATATTTTCTTTATATTTAACACTTGAATATTGAAAATAAATGTGCAATCCAAAGCATACCTTTAGTATTGTGGAGACCTCAATATACTGTACTCTGCGACTAGAGGGGCAACACAGATGTCAGGAGATATTTTTCGGATGGACATCTCTGTACGCGGTAATAACGTACTTACAAGACATTTTGACACTATCTACATTTTGTATGAAAAATTGATGAAGCTAGCCTACATATATTCAAAGAGTTGTTTGGCAAATGTGACAAACAGAATCTGATAATAGTAATTAAGATAGTACTGGTCTGTTGAAGGCAAGAATTCAGTCATGCCATGTATCTCCATGAGATACTTTTAGATATAAGTACATTTCAATGACACTTGTCATTTACAGGTACCACCAAGCTATGGTAAATATTGTCAGTGCAGAGTATAATGAAGAATCATTGATTTGTGAACATGATTTAGTACTTGTGGTTTAAAAAATATCTTAAAAAGAATTAACTTAAGGATATGTTTCACACGAAAATGGGTAGAACCATAGAATCACACGGCGGGTGTTACCGCATGGCAGGGGATGCTGATTCCTCCATGGTACCTGATCCCACCTCCGTTGTTTTGGATGTCCGTATTTGATCTGCTCCTATTTTGTATAGTTTTATGGGTTTTGATCTAGGATACTGTTAAATATCTCCATATGTATCATTCTATATTCGAATAAAATAAAAAAAAATAATTATGAAATTTACTACATGTATCATATTCGTTTTATAAGATATGATAAACCACTACCGTCTAACCTCCGTCAGATGAAGAATCCATGTCACACAACACTGAACAGAAGTTAAGTCGTTAACATGTACGATCGGATATATTTTATAAATTGCAATATTACTTATTCCACAGCTATAGATGTCGTAACAGTAAAAAGGAACACGACAATCTGTGAACATATTAAAAAACGCCTTATATATCTCTGGTAATGTTATATCCAGTAAGAGTATATCTTGATATTTTGTTTTATAATTGAGTTTCAAGAGTTAGTGTGAAAAATACCAGATTATATAATTGTAATATCCAGATATGATATTACAATTATATAATCTGGTATTACTACACCCTGGACGAGCATCCATCTTTCCTCTGCAACTGCCTTTGGTTCAACTAAAGCTGAACTCATTCCATAGCAACTGGTCTGAAAATGTAGCTATGAATGTTATCCAATTGTGTACTACTGACAGAGTTTCTCCCATGAATCATGAATTCGAAGTCGTTATAAATGCTCTAGATTCAACTTTTATAAGTTAATTCCTTACAAGGCATTTACTCGATTACTCAATATCAAGAAAATCGAAAATATTGATTTTAACAAATTTTCATGTTTGATACATCTTAGATTCATGTTCATTGAGATTGTATTTGTTATGCAAAACATTACAGTTACTTTACAAGCCACATAAAACAATCTACATAACCGATAAAACTCGGAACTATAAATATCAATCAATTACTAGCGTCGAATCCAAATGGGAGTCTTTAGACCAGGTGAATTATGGATGGTTTTGCTAATTTTCTCTTTCTTCAAGTAATCAGAAAGTGAAATAAAATAGCACTCATGTTATTAATATCATTATTACAATAACTCACAACTGCATCCTTTAACGTTGCTGGTGTCCTAGAAAAATAGTAGCAATGATCTCCATATGGAATCCAGCCACTCTCACAAACTGCAAATGATAGTCACTTTAATAACGTGACATAAAAAATATCCTAAACCGTTTTAACTCAATTCATGCCGTAAAAATTGGAACGTTATAAAATGCGTAACTAATAATTAAATGTTCATCTAATCAATGTAAGAAAAGATATCTACGAGGGTTGTCCCATAAAATCGTGGACAAAGCGTTTTGCTCGAAAAGTAATGAGCGCACTAAGCTGAAAATTTCAGTAAATGTTTATTTATCATATCTAAGTGCATGATAATATTTTTAATAAAATATAGGCAAAAATAAAGATTTTATTATGCTTGAATGTGCACGGGGTATTGCCCTACGGCGTACGGTCAAAAAACCATGGTCTCATTAAAGAATACACAAATTTGCATTCAAAATAAAAGTTTAAAATACATAAAATTTGGATTTAAATTATCCTAATTCAATTCTACAATCAATTTTATAGTCAGTGAAAAAAGATTAAGGTATTTGGTTAATTTTTGGCATTTTCTCGAGCATTCGAAATGGGAAAGTGGTGAACACAACACACGAAAAATGGCGACGTTTTATGACGTTACGGCGCACCGGAGAGCAGTTCAGTTTTAATTCGATGTTGTAATGACACCTTTAGAGACTTGAAATGACGATAGAAGAAAAAAGATTATAAAAATATCACCATATCTTAAGTATACAAATGAAGGGGGGTTTTCTTAGCAAAGTCTTTTTAGATCGAGTCCCTGGGGAGTATAAAACATACTGACAAACTCCTAATGTAATAGGAAAAGACGCTGTCACAGTAGACCGCCGATATGAGATTTTCTATTAGTTGAATGATGGTAAAAATATTGTCCGTAATTTACTAATAAATCTTCAGAAGATCGCTTGAGAGCGACAATTGGTTCTTCGACTGTTTATGGAGACTAAAGAATGTGTATCAATGAAATTCCTAAATTTTAGTCGGACTCATCAAACTTCGTTTTCAGCAAAGATAAAACGTGACGCTGTTTTAGACGTTATAATCCATGCGCAGTAAGGTGATACAATACATGGCATAAAATCTAATAATTTGTTTATTTGTGCATATATTTTTCTGAAATTTGCTGTGTATATTCATAATATCGGTACTAAATCATAGTGAAAATTTCAGAACGCAGTGATGTTTATTTTTCAAACTAGACAACTTGTCCACGATTTTACGGGACAACCCTTTTTAAATATAATAAAACACAGATAAACATTTTTGGCAAGTAAGATATATACTTTTCTTAATAATAAAGAAACTACATGTAAAAAAGGTCTTAATTGGATTATGTCTAAGCAGCTGGGTCAAAACAAAACTTCGTTTAAATGGAAACGAACGCACAAAGTAAGCACAAATTAATAAAGGTTGCTAAAACGATACAGTTAAGATTCATGATTAAAGGAAAGAAAAATTGATCCAATTCATTTGTATTCCCCCCTTAGTTTCTGCTTCGACAAATCAATAAGGATCCTTTACTACAGTATCTAGTCTTTTTTTTAGATAAGATGTTGATAAGCATACAATTTCAATTAACAAGTTTATATATCTAATAAACATTTACCTCGCTTTGTATTGGCAAAGGTTGTCAGTCCAGAGATTATCAAGAAAATTAACCATTTCTTTGACATGGTGGATAAAACGCGCTATTTGATAATTAAATATTCACCGTGCTACAGACTTTGAATTGTCAAAGGATGACTGTCAAAGACACTGCTTATATTATTCTAATCTATAATGCTTCTTTCCATCTGCCTCCTGTTAAGAGTTCTGGATAAAAACCCCTAGTTTTTTCTAGTAATGTAACACATGGTTTGAGAACAAATAACTTGATTTACTAAATATTTTTGATAACATATACAAGGGCATGTCATAAATGTTTTATCATCAACATTTTCACAACTCCGCCAAAATATATCAGTATATTCGCGGAAGAAAAATACTGTAGTACTAAAATATTAATGCAGGAGCAGGGATGAAAAAAGTTCAAAAAAAAAGAAAAAAAAAAAAAACCAGGGCCATAACATTTAGTCAAAATGTTTCAATGCGATAATGTTCTGCCTTATCTATGGACTCTTTCTCTATTTATTTTTAAATTCAATATGAGACTTAAGACGAATAAAAAAAACAAATTAATTTATGCATACATTTTTTGAGTGTTACATTATCATGGAATGCTTGGACCGTTTTATCATGACAAAATTAAATTCTTTATGTGCAATTATATGTATCTTTTTTGTGGTGTGCTTTTGTCACTATAAAAATGTGGTTTTGTCATTTTGTGGTAAACATATGTCATTATGTGCTTTTATCACTGTGTAATGTGCTCTTATCATTACATATATGTGTTGCATGTGCTTTTATCAATATGTAATAGGTTTTTGTTATTATGTCTTGTGCTTTTGTCATTATGTGAAGTGCTTTTATCATTATGTGTTGTGCTTTTATCATTATGTAAAGTGCGTTTATCATTATGTGACTGTGACATACTTTTATAATTATGTGAATAGATTTTATCATTATTTGAAGTGCGTTTATGATTATGTGATGTGCTTTTATCATTATACATGTATGAAGTGTGTTAATCATTAAGTAAAGTGCCTTTGTCATTATGTGATGTATTTTGTCGTTATGTTCAGAAGTCTTCATGTGTGCAAACATCTTTACGTTATGTGCAAGTTTTATCGTGGTGGAAAGGTTTTCTCTTTACATTCAAAACAAATATATGATAACAAAAAATTCAAACAAGTTTAAAATAGATCATGTGAAAAAAAACCCTTATTCGAAAATTTAATGTGAAAAATTTAGCATCACTTTTTTTCCGAAAACATCAAACTTAAAACTTGGTACTGACATAAATTAACCCCTCCCTTCCCGAGATACATTATTTGCAAGTTTGGCTAGTTAAATTTTCCTTCAGGCATTTGATTTTTTTCTTTTGTTGCCCCCCCCCCCCCCGCCCCCCCCCACCTCCCCAACGTTTTCTCTGAATTTAGTTCAGTCCATGCAAATTTCTAGTTTATATTAATTAAAATAGCACAGCAAACCCAACCCATACCTTAAATACGTTTCGTGTTTGAAGAATTTCCTTTACTAGTTTTTCCCCCATATCCATGTCAAAAACCTGTGCTACACCTGTACTATCAGATCTATTTTTCCAATGATAAATTTCCTCCGTATAAATCCATAACAGTTATCCGGTCCACGCAGTTAACATTTACATGTATCAAAATATCCCGATGTTTTAAAATGACAAAAATATAGGCCAATTCGCAATCAAATTTCACACGTTTTTCTTTAAAAGTACTATCAGTCAAAGTAGGCAGATCATTGTAGAAAATGTAAACAAACCTTCATGAATATTCACTATAGCTAGACATTTTCTCTACGTGTAATTGAATTTATGTTAGAAACACATGCATATGTTCCACGTATTGTAGTACTTTTTCAAGAACAGCAACTTCTTGAAAATAAATCGAAGTAAAAGTTGACCTTAACGTTAGCAACAAATTGAATCTTGCACATCAAGAAAAGATGTTTTCACCACAAATAAAGTCTTTTGAACACGATGTAATGGCTATTGAAAGTACCTGATCTTGCCAAATGCACACCACATAATACCAAAAGCACAACATGTAATGACAAATGGACAGCATATTATGACTAAATCACATAACATAATGAGAAAAGCACATCACATAACGATAAAGCACATCACACAATAACAAAAACACATCACATATTGACAAAAGCAAATCATACAATGACAAAAGCACATCACACAATAAAAAAAACATATCACACACATGTAATTACAAAAGCACATCACATGATAACAGAAGCACATCACACAATGACAAAAGCACATCACGTTATGACCTATGAACACTACTTAATGATAAAACAAGATGTGTTTGTGAAACACTATGCGCCCGGTAGCAACAAAGTTCGAAAAAAGCTATTTTTAGCATATAGGTCACAGTCAAGGTCACAAGGTCATTGACTTTGGTGTCATTTCAAAGAACTTGATTAGTAGAATATGCATACCAAATATGAAGTCTCTACCTTTTATGGTTCAAAAGTTATAACGAAAGTTAAATTTTGCAGAAAAAACTATTTTTAGCAAATAGGCCACAGTCAAGGTCACAAGGTCATTGACCTTTGTGTCATTTGAAAGAGCTTAATTAGTGGAGTATGCATATTAAATATTAAGTCTCTATCTTTCATGGTTCAAAAGTTATGGCGAAGGTTAAAGTTTGGGGACAAACAAACAGACAGACAGACAGACAGGACAAAAACAATATACGCCTCGGATCTATCGATCCGGGCGCATAAAAAGCACATTATATATTAACGAAAGCACATCAAAAAAAGATAAATTTTATATTTTTGTATATACCAAAATACACGAGCCTTTGATTAATTTATAATTGCATTAACTACTTCCCTATTCGAAAGTCTCCGAAAACATCAAAAAGTTAAACAAAGAGCTAGGCTCACTTAATGCTTAAAATGGTTTATACTTGTATCAATTAATTATCTATCATCCTCTTTCCCATTTCATATATCAAAATAAAGAATACACTTGGGTGCTTTCATTTCCTATATTAAAATTTCTTTATGAGAGGCCAGATATTGTAAAAATTGCAATGCTCTTGAAATTTGCAGAAAACATGTGTATTTGACTACTTTCAGCAATGAATTAAAATATGACCACAGCCGACAATCAAAAAAATAAAACGTTTTTTAATCTTCTTAAACAGTTCTTTCATTATGTATTTGTATAATTTAGATCAGAGGTTGTGCTCTATATGAACTATTGAAAAAAAAAACTTTAAGCTATTTTCAATGGAATTTACAGGATATGTGGAAAATGACACATTCAATGACGTCATAATGCCTTGATTACAGGGAAAATTACGGCATGATTAAAAGATACGAGGTAAAGAACACTCCAAGAATAAATACTGCAAATATTTTTTTTAAAGTTCTCAGGGACATACAAGGCCCAAAGTTTCCCGGGTTTTCTCTTTCTTTAATTTTTTCAAATGATGCCATAATAAACACTGAAATAATTTTTTTTTATATGTATCCACATTTTTCTATTTTTAGCACGGTAGCTCTATTGGTAAAGCACTTTCTTGGTGATCAGGAGGTCATCTCGGCCGCGACTGACCTTAGTCGATAAAAAAATGGGGCAACTGTCCCTTCGAAAGAGTTCAGCAGTTTGAATTGGTACAATAGATTCCTTCGGATGAGACCTTATAAACCGTAAGGCATTTGCTCGATTAGGACCTACCTTTGCTGAATGACCTTGAGTGCGGAGTAAAAGTCAAAATCTGAGGCCAATTACCAGCATATGGTGACGTCTCTACATGATTAATACATTTTCAACTGGGATGTAAAAAAACATGCAATCAATCTATCTATATATTTAAGGCTAATACTTTCTTGAATTCTTTAATACGCCTTGTTAAACCATGTTTTGTTGTTGTTGTTGTTGTTTACCGAAGAACCATATCCTTTTCAAATTAATATTAAATTACAATTAATTCCTCATCCTTGCCTGAAACTAAGTAAAAAAAATAAAAATTTCTGAAGATACTTAGCTCACAGTGTGCATTATATTACGATTACAACGCAGAATCTAAGATATATCCTGTTAATTGCCCTGGAGATATAAATCCGTCAATATGAATAGCAATGGATACATCGAAAAATATGGGTAATATAGTTTTTTGTCGTGTTCTGTCTGTCTGTCTGTCTGTCTATTTGTTTATCCGCAAAAACCTTTACCTTGCCCATAATTTTTGATTGAGTGGAGCTATGATTTTTGTTTTCAAAGTATCAAAGTTTTCAATAAAGTTTTTTTATAGTAACCTACTTTTAATATCAATTTATTAAAAATTCATTTCAGTAAAATTTAATCGTTGCTATATTGTTATACGGCAGCATAAGTGTTTCAAAAATACATCTTATTCATCCTAGCTCTTGCACTTAGTACTACAATATTTTTTCCATTTTTCTACGGCAAACATGTACTGAAATTTATTGCGGTACAAAACATAAATAGCTATGACATGCGCTTTTCTATGTTTTTAAAAATATAAAATAAATCACATTATTTGTTCTTAAGCCACGTGATACATTACTTGAAAAGTTAGATATTTTATCAAGAGCTCTTAATGGGAGACAGATGGAATGAAGCATTGCAAATGAGAGCGACATTTCCAATATAAACAGAATCTCCGGTATGAACCAAAGTCTGAAATAAGGTGTATATTTAATTACTAACAGCACGTTTTAACCACAATGTACACAAAATGGTTTACTCTCTTGATAATCTCTGGACTGATGACTATTGCTAATACAAAACAAGGTAGATATCTATTTGATACATGTATCAATAATGTTTATTTGATATTATATGTATATTTACATCTTATTTTAAAAGAGAAATAAAGATTTCTTACCCTTGCTGCTGAAATTAAGAAAAAGAACAATTTGTATTGCAATGAATCACGAACGAAATCACTTGGTCAGGCTTTATTTCATATGTACTACTATGATACTTACCTTTTTTTCATTTCACACTTTCCTCATTATTAATGTGAATTTTTCTAAATGGTCCTGCATGAACTGTTTAGTTTTGTTATTCCTGTCTTTTTTTACTCCTTTTCTTCACAACCTATCACAATTAACTCAGGTTTTAGTTCAATGCAGGATGTTGAAAATTCATGGCTTACACTTTGCCAATCTGAAATATGCCATGTATTATTCCTAATTGAAAATCTGTTCTTCTTTATCATATTATTTTTTTTTTCCTTCAACTTACAAAAACACTGCATGTATTTTTAAAACAAAGTTACATATGAACAATTGAAGCCAAGCAACAGAAAATAAGGTCTTTTCTTTTTTCAGTATTTTATGAAAAGTTTTTGAATCATAAATGTTTATATAATATAATATTTTGTACGCCCCTGAAATATTTAGCCTCCTTCAATCAGAAATGAAAGGTGTAATTCAACATAATTGATATGAAAGTTAAATTAATGTTGTAAATATTTAAATTTGTGCTACATTTTGGAATGAAAACAAAGGAAAATATTGTAAACTAGAGCAAAGCTCGTTGCAAAGCAACGAGAAGGTCTTCCGTCCTGTTTGACCGGAAGTAGCTTTCATTTTTATCAAAAATGAGAAATAACGCCCAAAAAATGCTTTGAATCCTTTAAAGCTATGTTAATTTATGCAAAAATAAGCCATTTTTGCTACTTCCGGTTTGACCGGAAGTGACGACGACGCATGGAAAATTAATTTTTAAGCTCCCAGAGACATAAGTTACCCAAAAACTTGTCAAAAACAGCAAAAATACGAGTTTTCCGACTAATTCCGGTTTGGCCGGAAGTGACGACGCTGGACGTATTTTGACGACTCCATTAGATTAATCTTGACATTTTTAACAACTTTGTTTCTTTGATGTATAATAAATTCTCAATACTTTTTGAGATATCTGGAAAATACTTTTGGCCCCTCTAGATCCCTTAATTTAGGGGTCAGCCCTTTTTCCGAGATATCATTTGAAAGATCTACTAATTCTGCACAAATTATGTTCTATATATTTTAGCAAAATATTTTCAGTTTAGAAGATAAAAGGCAAAATATGAGTAATTTTTGGCTCTTTTAAGCGTTCTAATTTTTGACCCCTATATAGCGCCATTTTGAATAGAGAAATAAAAAAAACAACAACCGATGTGCACAACTTCAATCCTTCTATAATCTAAAATCAGTAGAATTTCTGCTCCAGCTTTAGCCGTTTCTGAGCCTTTGTCTGGAAACGAAAGCCTATAAATTTTCGTTTAAAGGGAAATAACTCAAAACCGGAAGTGACTTTTTGAAATTTTAGTCAGCATTTTGATAGAGTTTATAAACGTCTATAACCCCTAAAAAATTGAGCGAAATCCGTTGAAAAATGAGTGAGATATGAGGCCTCAAAATTGCGGTCTAGGAAGCAGAAGAAAAAAAAAGAATAATAATCTTTACCAACAGAATCAGTAGAAGGTCTTCCGTTGGAAACGGAAGACCTTGATAATATTCAATTTTCCTGCCTCGAATTTTAAAGATACATGTAAAACGATTTTGACATAAACTTTTAGTACTATCATAAACCCATTTACACAATTTTAATCTTCCAAGCGTTTCACAAGATGAAACACACCCTTTAAGTCCGGTTTAATGGTGGCTTATAGCTCCTTAATGGTGGTTTAATGGTTGTCTTTAAGTCACCATTAAGTCACCATCAAGTAACATTTACACCACCATTAAGTTACCATTAAGCCAACTCAAAGTCCTTAATGGGTGCTTAAATGTAGCTTAATGGTAGCTTAATGGTGGCTACAGGTCCTTAATGGTAACTTTAAGACCACCATTAAGTCACCATTAAGCTACCATTAAGCTAGACTTACAGGTGCTTAATGTCCAAACTCCATTAAGCTACCATTAAGCTACCATTAAGCTACCATTAAGCCACCATTAAGCCACCATTAATTCACATAACGCAGTCGATACTATTGTTTATTTGGGTGAAAAATTATTTTTATAGTGATTTGTTATCAATATTATAAATGTAGAGTTCGCACATATCTTGATTTGGTAAAAATAATGAAATAGAACGAAATTCAAAAATAAAAAAAAAACGCCACAGACGGGGCGCGATCCCATGACCTTAGGGGTTTAAGGCGAACGCCTTTTCCATTAGGCTATGGCCGCTCTTGATAATATATAGAAAATATTAAATATTCAACCTTTATTTCTTTCAAAATTTGTTTGGACTTGTAAACGTATTTACTAGTATTTTGTTGAACATTTCCAAAAGTCTTGAATTGATTTATTAATCAAAATATAAACAATTTAATTTGTGGATCTTTTTGAAAGGCTTATAACACATTAATATTTCTACAATGAGTTCATAGGGGCTTGTCTTCCGGATTGATAAATGTAAAATATTTTTTTTTAATTTGTATCTACATTAAATACACTCTAAAAGTTGCTGTAGTAAAGATTCTGACATGATCAGGCGAGAAAAATAATGTTTTAAAAAAAGAGCTACACCTATATACATAACTCTCAAAGGGACGCAAACTGAAATCTTGGAAAAAATACCACCTCCCACTTCAGCACCTATTTCTGGAATCTAAGGCATTAATTTATTTCATTTCCACAGTTCTCTTCCCTACAGTGATGATTTTCCTAAATGTTGATGCGGTTGTCAGTCGTGAAAAGGCATTTAATCAACAGAAAACGGATACAATTTCTTCGATTTGGAGCTCATCTCGCTGAATCGACTCAAAAGAACGGAAGCATTTTTTTATATCCTGCAGGTATAATATATA
The DNA here is from genome assembly GCA_003671525.1 of Saccostrea glomerata. Classification (NCBI taxonomy): domain Eukaryota; kingdom Metazoa; phylum Mollusca; class Bivalvia; order Ostreida; family Ostreidae; genus Saccostrea; species Saccostrea glomerata. Next base: position 79,109 of record PRKT01000975.1, read on the forward strand.
CACGTGTCTGTCTATTTCTTTTAGTAAACCCTTTTCGTCCAATGACCTGTGAAAAAGGTTGGGTTCAGTTCGAAAGAAGCTGCTATTTGTTTGTAAACAGAGCAGTAATTCTCAAAGATGCAGTTGTAAGTATTCACTCAGAGAATAAATTAAATTATGTTTTATAGAAGAATATTTTATTGGAAAAGTACTGGAATTAACAGTAATTTGTTTAAATAAATAAAGCACAAACTCTTGAAATACAGAGTTCCCATGAAGAAAAATGGGTGGACTTGCAGCTAAAAATTAGAGGTAGATTTCTCAAAAAAAAACGAAAAGAAACAATTATCCCTTTGCTGATTGAATACTTTTTATAACGTTTTATAATTAGGCTTTCAGATTATATGGACTGGACTAACGGATATTGTCAAGGAAAACGACTTCGTTTTCATCTCAACTGGAGGGAAACCAACTTATACGAATTGGCGTAAGGGCGAACCCAATAATGTTCTGAAGATGGAGCATTGTGTTGAGAAGTGGGCAGGGTCGGGATGGAATGATGGAAATTGCGATGTTAAATTTGCTTTTGTGTGTGAGATAAATCCAATGTAATATCTCATTTATATAAATGAAATTCTATTTTAAACCATTTCCTATTTTCAAAACAAAATGTAAGGAAGAAACACTTTAGAGTAAAATTATAAATCAATAGTGAAAACATTAAATTGGATGCACAAAAGAAAATAAAATTCAAAATAACTTCACCTCACTAAAACAATTATAGCTGTGCCTTACTTAGTTACATGTGTTATGCGTATATTCGTATTCGAATAAATACGTTTATCATCTATCATCTACACTACAGTGACGCACCAAAATTGATGCAACTTTTCCCAAAGTGTTTGTTGTTTGTTTTTTATTCTTTTGGCATTTTAATATGTAATTCTAAATAAGCACATGAAAAAAAAACAATTTGGGTTAGTAAAATTATATTTTGGCTTTGATTTCCCCTGCAAATACAGTGGCTGCAACGTTATTGTTGACAACTTACACGACCGATCACGTTACACGAACGATTCCGCACGATTAACGCACGATTAAATTTGTTACACGAGCCATTCTTCACGCACACGACTCTATACGCTAATCGATCTTACACGATTGCTAATGCAAACGCACGGTTCGTCACTCAAAATATGAGAGTTGATCCAAAAGTAATGTCATAATGTCCATATCTTTTATAATTGCTGTCATATTATCAAATACTATATACCAAAGAATGCACCAATATACATCAAATTAACATTGAAAATTTAAATTAATAATGTTTACTTGAATTTATTTTATAGATGTTTAAAACATAAGGTATATGGAGTGTCGCCGCGTCACAACGGAACGTCACGTTTTAAAATGACATTTTTCTGAGAATGAAAAAGACATATACATTTAAAAGATTCTTAAAAGCGCATAATCTCCAAATTTTTTAAAAAGATACAATTCATGTCATTTTCTAGCCTTTAGTTGAAAATTAAATGACGCCATTGATATCTAAAATCATAAAATTGTTGTTTTACTCCGTTGAATTGAACAAAGGGGTTGTCGAAATGGGAAAAAAACGGCTCGAAGAGTTTTAATGCATTTTTGCTTTAAGATATTGGAATTAGCACATGGGACAGTTAGGTTAGTTAATGAAACTTTCAGAATAAAGAATGTAAATAAGAGACATCTTAATGAATGGTTTCAGCAATTTCGTGCGGATGATTGGTCACTTAATGATCAGCAGAGTACAAGAAGACTGAAAGATAGGAGATCGGACGGAAACGTTCAATGGTGTCTGACGTTGTCAAAAAGACAGACGGATAGTCTGACATGTGATTTTTTTTTTTTTTTTTTTTTTTTTTGCAGAAAGGGGGATACGATTTTCAAAAAATAAAAAAGGCAGCATGGAATGACTTATTTACAAGTTATATCCATATGTATCCATTGATTCAATGATTGTGAATCTTTAAAAATAAACTTGCCAATTTTTTTTTTATTTAGAAATTTTAAAAATTAATTAAAACTAAAAAGAAAGCTCTAGAGATAAATACTGGTTAACAAAATCCCGAAAATCATATTGTGTGCATGTACACTATTTCTAAGTCCATTAATTATACACTGAATTGACAATAGATTTTCCCTTTATATCCCGATCATAAAGAAAAGCACACGGCGGATGTAACCGGTCGGTGGGGGATACTCACTCCTCCATGGCACCTAATCCCACCTCTGATGTTTTGGCGGTCCTTGTTTGCTCTGCTCCTATTTTGCATTGTTTTATGGACTTTTAAACTTAAATAATGCTCGTTATCTCCATTTATGTGCTCTTAAACACTGAAACTGATGTTCATATGAACCTGAAGCACATTTGCAGCTCTGTTCTGCAGCATGTTAAATAATAAAGAGGGTGTGTGTTTTACAGAGCATTTATAACAAATGCCAAATGAGATTACAGATTTTACAATTTCAGAATGCAGCAGAGGGTGGGGCCCAAAAAATATCCCACACTTTATACAAGAGAAAACTAGTACATACATGCATATTTTCTACAACGATAACAATAGGAACCTTATACAAAAGAAACTAGTATTCTCTACAACAACAATAGGTATGGAATATTTAGGAGGTGGAGGTGGGTAAAATTTGTAAACCACATTTTCGGAGCCAAAAGTTATTTTGATAAGGATAAGGCTAATAACCGTAACTAGAGGGCTCTTAAGTATAACAAGAGGCCCAAGAGCCACATCGCTCAAATGACCAAATCGGAATCAGATCAGAACTGAAAAGTTTACTGAAGGGGGGGGGGGAGGGCTTGAATTTTAATACTACTTGAGAATGCCTTCATATTAATACATCGTATGACTTTCCTGTTCTTGATAAAAAGATTTTTTTAAAACATTTTCTTCCTATATATGTTTTACTTCGTAATAATTTCAATTTGTTTCCCTCCCTACCCCAATGGGCAATAATTTGGAACAAATTTAAATCCTCAGTACATGAAGATGCTTACATGTCAATATGCCTAAACATAGCTTTTCTGTTCTTGGGATTTTTCCCTATATTTTTCTATGCAAATCTTTGACCCACCATTGTGGCCCCACCCTACCCTTTGGGGTTATGATTTAAACAAATTTTATTCTACAATAAATAAAAATGCTCCAATATAAATACTAGTATCACTACTCAAGTGGCTTTGCTATTCTTGAGAAGATTTTTTAAAATATATTTTAGTTTAAAACTTGAATCCCCCATTGAGGCCCCACCCAATCCCTGGGGGTTATGGTTTGTTAAAACTAGAATCTACACCATCTGAGGATTATTCCATATAAATATCACTAATCATGGCTTTGAAGTACTTGAGAAGAAGATTTTTAAAGATTTTTCCTATATACTCCTATGTAAAAATTTGATCTGCCATTCTGGCCCCACCCTACCTCCGGGGGTCATGATTTGAACAAATTAGAATCTACACTACCTGAGGATGCTCCCACATGAGTTTCATCTTTCCTGGCTAAGCGGTTCTTGAGAAGAAGATTTTTAAAGATTTTTCCTGTATACTCCTATGTTAAACTACCCTACCCTACCCCCGGGGGTCATGATTTGAACAAACTTGAATCTACACTACCTGAGGATACTTCCACATGAGTGGCCCTTCATTTGAACAAACTTGAATACCCTCCACTTAAGGATACTTTGTGGCAAGTTTGGCTGAAATTGGCTCAGTTGTTCTTAAGAAGAAGATGGAAATGTGAAAAGTTTACGCCGACGACGACGACGACGTACAGACGACGGACAAATTTTGATCAGAACAACACACTGAGCCTTCGGCTCAGGTGAGCTAAAAACCCGGAAAACCCCTTGGGGACCCATTGACTCAATCAAAATTGTGATTAATAAAAATACGCAATTTTGTGCGCATTTAATTTAGATCACATGAATTCCTTTATATACATAAATACACTAGTCTTATTAATTGATTTCATGTAGCTAATTCACAGACTTTATTTTGAACCTGAACAAGTTCTGCCTTCATGCAAATTTTTTTGATTTCTAGAGTTGGTCCACTCTAACTGTCCCTTATATCAAAAATTTATTTGTTTAGGAACAATGACGTCAGGGAAAGGTTGTATCAAGTTTGGCACGCCACAGTATGTATCCTGTAACCTTCCTTAGTTTCAAAAGGATTTCAAAAAAGACATTAAACCTTTTCATGAATGTCGCAAAAAATCTGATTTCCCTTTATGCCTCCACATTAATCGAATCAATGACAGGTATTCCTTGACGTTCGCCTTTAATTCACCATTAAGTGCCTAATAGATAAGTTTTCTCTAAGAAATGAATACATCAAAATATATTTTTTGTTCGATGGCATCGATCTAAATTTGAAGCTCTTCGATTCATTGTAAGATTGAATGCATATTCTTTATGAGCGTATAAAATTTTCAAATGAGATGTTTGATGAGAAAAAAATCAATCAGCAATCTTGCAATATGAATATTTTGATACCATTTTTGCATTAAATTAGTATTTTGTTCATCCCTGTTGAATTCTCTTTTTGTTTTCCGAATCTTTCAGACAATCATTAAGAATTCCCAAATATTCTTCTTAGAAGATTTATTCCAAGGAGTCCTTAAAAAAGGAGGGAAAACCTTAGAGTCTTGCGTCATAGTTTTAAACTTTAAATATATCAAGGTCGAACTGAATGTATGTTATCTATTTGTTGTTTATGATCTGTTCGGAAAAAATGTTTCATTCTTCATTGGATTTGAATTTTACGATTTCGTTTGATAAGAAAATTATTTTTCACAGCTTCCTATCGCAAAAAATACATTTTCTATGATAAGACACATATCTAAATTTGAAAGCAATTTACAGAATCTTTAATTTAAAAGTTGTTATCAAATGCTATTACTAAACGTGACTTGTTTCAGATACTGTTATCAAGATATTTTGACAGAAAATATTTCTTACTCAAAACATGCGAAGAATATTTTTTTTTTATCTTCAGAATAAGAACACTATAAACAAATGATAAATACAATGTAAATAAGAGTAATGTTAGAACGTATTACAAGTTTTTAATGTGTTTTGACCAACATATTAATAAAAAAATTTACCACTAAGAGGTATTTTTCTTTGCCTGGGATGGGTTTTTTTCCGGCACAATATACTGGGAAAAAGTCCGAGAATCAATAATTTACCGTTCTACATAAAAAGGAATAGAAAAAGAAAATAATCTTCTCAATTGTTTAAAACATTACGTATTTGTATCATGTTTGCATTGTAAATTAATTTTAATTATCTTCTCTTTTTTTTGGGGGGGGGGGGGTATATACTGTAATTTGTATAGTTCTTAATCATTTTCGTCAGTAAATTTGCATAGAATCGTCCAAACTTAGCTTATTAAATTAGTTGCAGAATCATAGTCAGACTTTTGTAAAGTGCAAATTGCTAGGAAAGAAATATTTTCTATGCGATGCTACATGTACATCTTAAATGTTGACATATTTTTTTTACAGAGAGCAGTGTCACGGAATGTGACTTTAATTAGCTGTTTAATTCATAGGAGACTGAAAATAGAATGTATTTTGAAGAGGCATTTTGTATAGAGTGTAACATACGCGTGATATTTCAATGCTATCATTAAGGACAGATGACACAAACAAAAAAAACGGATGCCTGGATTTGTTTAATTTTTTTTGTCTAATTTCATTGCAAATGATGCAAATGAAAAAATTCTAGAATATAAAGATATTGTAAACCTGTGGTGTTCAAAAGTCTGCCCGTCTGAAACCATCCTTTTAAAGGTAAAAGTTATTCATTTTATTCGTTTAAAGGTGACCCAAGTTGCTATTTTTCAATTCTTTGACCAAAGTTTATTTGTATCATCTGTCCTTTAAGTCAAAATCTAGTAAATGAAAGGTACTAAAGATTTAATTCTTTTAATTACCCTTTTTAAATGCAGCTTGGTTAAAAAATATCAATGAAAATACAATATTTCAAACTGCCATAACACAAAAAGATTGATTGATTGATTTTATACTGTTTAACGTCCCTCTCCAGAATATTTTCACTGATATGGAGACGTCACCATTGCCGATGAAGGGCTTCAAATTTAGGCCTATGCTCGGCACTTACGGCCTTTGAGCAGGGAGGGATCTTCATCGTGCCACATCTGCTGTGACACGGGGCCTCGGTTTATACGGTCTCATCCGAAGGACCGCCCCATTTAGTCGCCTTTTACGACAAGCAAGGGGGTACTGAGGACCTATTCTAATCCGGATCCCCACGGGGACAAAAAGAAGAAGAATGTTTAGTATAAAAATATTGGATTTTTTTTTCAATCTTAGAAGTGTATCAGCATTGCCTATGTACAGTCTCTCATAAAATGGTCTTCCTTTCTTCTCGACCATTTCTTTAAATAACCTTTAACATGATCTAAGGTATCTGGTTTACTTTTGAAATAAATTTGAACTAATGCCATGAAAATGTTTTATTTTCTTAATAAATCTATCAATGCCGTAAAGTGCGCGGGAAAAATTAACTTCAAATCAACTAAGACGTCAAACTCTTAATAAAGATTTAGATTTTATTCGTGACTGCATAAAGTAACATAATTTTCAAGAGATCCTTTAGAATATAAACTCACTATTCAACACAACCAGCGTATTCAAGATTGTTCTTTTGCCTTGCTCATTTTAATGACAATGAAAAAAGAATATATTTTTCTTTTTTATCTTTTTATTTCTGCGATATTTGGATACGTTTATTCAGTTGGAAAAGATCAAAAGGAAAAACAAATACTTTGGAGTCCAACTTCTGGAAAAACATCCAGCATCTTACGGGATATCCTCAAACAAGAATCATCTTTGAGATTTTCTATGGTGCGAAAAATTAAGAATCTGGTCACGAATGCTATTGATAACAATAATATAACTGAAATTTTAAGAGAGAAGCTTGTTTCTTTAGAAAACAAAGTTAACTCTATTCAATATATACAATCCGAGAACCAGAAACTGGAAGACACATTGGATGAAGCACTGGATGATTTCCAAGAGGACCAGAATGCCACAAAACTACAGTTGCAGAATGTTCCTTCGGTACCAGGTAAGAATACATGTATAATTATTCTTTTTCTTTGAATATAACATGGACTGTTTCCAGTCAGAACGTTTTTGGAGTATATATTTACAAAATGTAAATCATTTCAACAAAGTACTTTGTGATGTACTTAATTTGTATATAATGGCGACAAATCATTTAATTATCTTTCATCATTTTTTAAGGATTTAACGGTTGTTATACTTAATAACATAAAAACTTTTCTAAACAATTATAAAAGAGAAACTCAAAAGAAGAATGGACCTTAAAAACCTTCTTTACTCAAAACTGCACAGAAAAAAAAACAACTTTAAAACTTTTAAAAACAGCGTAAAAATATGAAGAAAAAAACAATAATAATTTTTTTGAAAATATTTGCTTTGTTCTATTTCATAGAGTGTTATTAATTACAATAGTTTAAATGTAAGACGATGACAAGAATTGATATTTCCTTTCTTGTCATTACAAATTAAAGATTGATTGATTGTAGAGCGGTAAGCTTTTCTCGAAAGTTTATTTTTAATAATTATGACGTAATATTCATATAATATATATTTTATGAGATTTTAGCAAATAAAACAAGCATTCTGAGAGTCTTGCATAAGCAATCCATGTCCCCTACCGGGTTCCCCTTTTTCTTTAGGATACAAGTTCGTTTGAATATCACTAACCGATCGTAATCAAAATTTTTAAAAAAAGTAAAAATGCCACAGTTCCGTCAAAAATCAATGAAGCTAAACGTAATTCGATTTTGATCTGTAACTCATCAAGATACACTTACATACTGAAAATCAGCTGAATATTTGGAAGCGATTAGAAAAAAGTGCAGAAAACCTAGTACCACAGACTGACAGAGAGACTATGAATTTCATTTTTAATTCTGTCTATTTTTATCTCTGAATATTGGCTTCTCTCAGATTTTTTTTCTTCGATAAAATATATGGAGAACTAACAGTATTCAAGCTAAAAAAATTAACTTATACAAAATTGAAGCCGAGCAAACACGGACCTCTAAAAAAAATCAGAGGTGGGATCAGATGCTTTGGACGAGTGAGCATGCTAACTGCTGAATGAGAATTAGCGACGGTTTCGGTATAAAATTCAAATAATAATAATACTGAAAAAAAGAAGCGAAAATATTATCTTTTTTGAGGATGTCAAATATTAATGAATGTATACTTGTTTTTAAATTGAACATAATATATTTTATAGGAAACCGTTGTTTTTTCCCTTTTGATTGCTTTGACATCTATAATTGTGGAGAGAGGGAAACAGGTCTTTACGACATATATCCCTTCACAAGCCGTGTTTCCACTAAAGTTCTGTGTGATATGGATACAGACGGAGGAGGCTGGACGGTATTGTATATTGTTACTTAAGGGGGGACGACTATAGTTTTATTGTGTGAAAACTACAATAGTGAAACTCTTCATTTTTATACCATATATAGCTTACATAAACTTCAGTGTACATGCAAAGTTTGGGGGAAATCTACCGTCCAGGTATTTTTGAGGGACCGTCTCAAAATAAAGGTACATTTACTATAGGATTGTATAGGAAAATGCCAATTTTTAGCACTTTAAAGCAAATTATACAAATACTACAATAGACATTTTGTTCAAACTATAATATTTGATGAGTAATACTATATTATACAATATATATTTAAGAAACACAAATTTCTACCGTTTTGTTACCAGACGGGGCATCTCAAAATGCAAAAAATAGCAATTTTTAATATTTTTATAGAGTATTACTAAATATGACGTTTACAATGGATTCAAATGGAACCACAATAAAAATATTGGAGATATACTCAAATTTCTATGTTTTAAATTTCAAGAGTGTATGTTTATCACTTTTTCTTTAATAATATTTTTTTATTACCCCTTTCTTTAAGAGCTACAGATTATCATAACGTCAAAAAACACACTGGAACGACGTCAACCTACCTAGCAATTGCAAAATCGGTTAAAGAATCAGTTATATCAAATTGTTAATACATTTTTATACCTATAATTTCTTAATTTTGTTTAATTTTATTAATTAAGCGAAAAAAAGTTGCATTAAAACAGTAAATACGCTTAATTTTACTATGATGCGCGAAATATTGCGCAATGGAAACTATAGTCGGCCCCTTTAAAATGTAACTAAAAGTAGAGTAGGCAATTAACTTTTTTTTCTCAGTTTAAATATCAATTCATCGTGTTGGACGTTTCTTGGCATTTTTTTTATTGATCATATGGTGGCATATCAATATGAAGTGCATGTCAATATTTTTAAATTACATTTTTACATAAATATGTTGCATGTCTACGTAATAATGTTGCATGTTAACATAAATGCCATCATTATGGCTTTCTTTTACCTAATCTAATTTTATGATTAAATTGAATTGTATAGAAACCAATAAAACTATATTTCTTTTTTAAATTTTTTTTGTTACTTCAGGTTATTTAGCGCATAAGTCGTTATAATTTCACTACCTGGAATGAATATAACCGTCCAGATAAATGAACCAAAATACATGTATAACTCAAATTATCAATGCGTGTTACAAAAAGAGAAGCAGATACAAAACGCGGAATTCAGGATGAAACAGAAAAATAATGCTATATGATATTCCATTTTCGTGAAAGCTGGAGCGTCCAGTTTTTTTAAGGGTCCACTGTACTGTTTCTTCCAAGATGAACATGTAGTGTTTTTGGCAAGCCACGTTAATATGTACACTAGTTCAACTCGTTGATAAAGCCAATATCAAATTACACAATATAGATATCCTCTATTTATTCTACTAAAATATTGCCGAGATCAAATAAATGCCGCGGACATAATTCTCCAATAAATCAAACAATTATCAGATCAGAAACTCGTATCAAACCTGTGCAGTTGAAATGTACCTTTTACTAAAGTATGAAAAATTATTTAGACCACATTTATGTGTCCTCTTTTGCTATTGAAACACTTTATATTGCAGAAAGCAGCTGATGAATGTAGGTTTCTAAAGCCTAGCGGGGCTGTTCCTAGAACTTCCCTATGCCATATTCAAACTCCCTGATATTAGTGATAAAGTGGTAAAATAGGAAAATATGATTTGGTCACTGAATATTCAAAAAGATAAATCTATATAAGCTACAAATCGATATATAATTCAAAGAAGGCTAATACTGATGCAGCGAAAAGCACAAATCGTCTACATTCTATTCACAGTTAATCAAACAAATCTACACTCTGGAGCTAAATGGAACAACGTTGTCGCAGCATGGTGACCTAATTCGTTTCTCTCTAGAGAAACGATCAGTCGTATATTAGAGCTGCTAGTACATGCATGATATCCTTTTCAGTATATTATTATGTTAATGATTCCATAATTGTTAAATTTTTTATACATGTAGTAGCACGTGTTAAATTGGGGCCAGGGGTTTCGGCCCTCCACTTTCTCTGCGAAAAGTATGTTAATTAGAGTAAAATTTCCTTCAGACACAGGCCCCCCCCCCTCCTCTCACTTTCAAAATGTTGCTATATACGAGTTGTTGCAGTCCCTTGCCACCGCCATCGTTTAATATACAATTGTTTATCGAAATATCACAATCTTGTACTCGTATATGTTTTTCTAGAGTATAGATTTTACCATTAAAATTTATCTGAGCATTCCAAAATGCATGCAATTATTTATATATAACTTTTGTGGAAGGGGGAGGGGGCAGGAGGTCCGTGTCCAAAATAATAAAAGTTTTTCTCAATCAATTTTCTTTGGTGTGGCCGTGGGTCCCTAACCCGCCTAAAATGTGCCCTTTTTCAAGATTTCTCTAAACGCTAGTATGATTTCAACTTGAAAATACATGGATTTGCGTAATATCAATGTTTTCAATAAGAGCCGGTAACCGGCAAAATTAACCGCCTGTACGAGAAATTTTGCCGGCTATGAAATTTTTTTCATTAGGATTTTGCCGGGGCTGATACGTAAAATCCATAGATTTTATCGCAACTATTTCCGTGATCTAGAGTAGCTTCCCTTGAGTGGAGTGTGACTAAAATGGGTAGCGAAACCCGGGCCGGACCGGGAATTTCGAAACTGGAAACCAGGACCCGGTTGTATCAACGGTTCATTAAATTTAATGAATTATTAAGTCTAATGATTCATTAAATTCTTAATGATACATTAGTTAATAAAGTCATTAAAGTGTGTTGTACAAAACCTTCATTAGAGTGTTATCACTTAATGAATCATTAAATATTTAAGAATTCATTAAAGGTTTATTAACATTAAAAAATATCCCGTAATGCATTGCGTTACCACTTCCGTGGGCGTTTCCTTTGTTTACTAAAAACCTATAATAAAACCAGTTTAAAAATCCGCGAAATTAGAACTCATTTTAATTATGATGCAAAAATTAAAAAAAACTAGTGCTAATTGTAACGGGGACCGTTACAGATGTTCCCCAAACGCTCCCCAACTACCTTTTTGGGCCATATTCCCTGTAAGTTTCATTAAATAAGACAAACTCTATGCATCTGAGATTTTAACAACATTTACAAAGAAGTGTACAAAAATCATTAAAACTTTAGCATTGAACACGTGCACATGTGAATGCATTTGCGTCATGACCATATCATCTTGTCTACACAATCTATATTTTTAATACACTGAATATTAAAGTATTTAATCCAAAATTATTTAAAAAATACGCTCATTCAAGTGTATGTTTGATTTTACTCATTTCACGTGCACGCACGTGTATACATGAGCATGGTGACCATACCTTCTTGTAGAAGTCCATTACATCTATCTATGTTCTAAAGATCTTGTCTACACAATCTATACATTTTAATATACTAAATATTAAAGTGTTAATCCAAAAGTATTTAAAAATACGCTCATTCAAGTGTATTTTTGATTTAACTCATTTCACGTGCACGCACGTGCATACATGAGCATGATGTCCATATCTTCTTGTAGACGTCCTTTACATCTCTCTATGTTCTAAATCCCACTCCGTTTAGTTGAAAACCAAAGCAGTTATAGCTGTTTAAAGTTTCAGCCAATCAGATTACAGCGCAAGCACACGCACGTGTATGCATGTGCATGGCGAACATATCATGTTGTAGAAGTTCATTATATCTATTTATGTTACAAATCCCATCCTGTTTGGTTGAAAACCAAGGGAGTTATAGCTATTTAAACTTTAAGCCAATCAGATTGCAGCGCACGTGCATGCACGTGATTTTATGACAAATGCTATATATCATGTTGTAGGATATATTAATGCATGGCTATGTTCAAAATTTCATAGGATTTCGTCAAAAAACAAGAAAGATATAGAGACTTTAGTTTCAGCCAATCAGAACAAAGCGCACGTGCGTACGCGTGAGATCTTGCTATTTTGACCATGTCATCATGTCTATACTACTAATAAATAATCAAATTATGAGTTTCAAAGCATTTCATCAAAAAATTAAAAAGTTACGGCTGTATCTATTATATTGGTCATTTCACGTGTTGCACGCGCACGCTCTTGCAAGCACGTGCGCGCAAAATGACCTTGACTAGGCAATTCTACATAACATGTCTACTAACCCTAAAAAGGTTTTACCTACATTGGACGAACAGTTTACAAGATCATTCCCGGACAAAAAAGTTCCAGGAAGAAGAAGAAGAAAAATAATAATAACTAGATGAGATCTCGTTGCGAGCAACGAGTAGGTCTTCCGTTGAATTTCTCGATAAGATGAGATGTGATTTTGACTGAGATATTCGTTACAGGAGAATGTCATTAAGTTTTCCTTCATTAAATTTAATGTTTCTGATTTTTATGACGATATTCAGAACATCTTTTGTTCAATATGGCTTATAAAAATACTCCCCCTTTTCTAGACATAAAGCATAAAAATATTGCATTTTAGCCTCTTGCAACCCCTTATTACGTAAGATATGACCAATATTTTATAATATATTGTTGCAAATCGTAAGAGGAATATCTTTTCTTTTCCCTTCTGGAGATATGCTTCATATAAATATTTAAGGGCCACCCCCACAAGTCCTTAATGGGGCTGTTTTACAAAAAATCATTGTATGCATATTGTTTATAACATTATTCTGGCCATCTTTTATTCAATATTGCTTATCAAAATATTCCCCCTTTTCGAAATATAAAACGTCAAAGATTTAAAATTCTGGCCCCTTGTGACCCCTAATTACGTAACATATGATCATGTATTGTTGCAAACCGTTAAGATAAATACTTTTGCTTCAGTAATGTATAACAAAATCTTGATCATAAGAGAGTTATAGATAAAAGACTTTTGGCCCCTCTGAGCCCCTAATTTGAGGGGTAAGCCCTATTTTTTGATATCAAATGAAAGGTCTTGTGATTTTAAAGATTTTTTGTTCAATACTCATTTAGAGATTTCTATTCGTTGTGGAGATATACTAAATGGAAATATTTAGGGGCCACTCCTACAAGTCATTAATGGGGCTGTTTTACAAAAATTCAAAGTATGCATATTGTTTAGAACATTATTCTGGCCATCTGCTTATCAAAATATTCCCCCTTTTCGAAATATAAAGCGTCAAAGATTTGACATTCTGGCCCCTTGTGACCCCTAATTACGTAACATTTGATCAAAATTGTATCATATATTGTTGCAAATCGTTTAGATAAATACTTTTGCTTCTGTAATGTATTACAAAATCTTAATCATTAGAGGGTTATAGATAAAAGACCTTTGGCCCCTCTGACCCCCTAATTTGAGGGGTCAGCCCTATTTTCTTGATATCAAATGAAAGTTCTTGGGATTTTTAAGATTTTTTGTGCTATACTTATTCAGAGCTTTCTATTCGTTGTGGAGATATGCTCAATGGAAATATTTAGGGGTCACTCCTAGAAGTTCTTAAGGGATCAGATGCAATAAAGGAGTGAACAGCCCCTGATGATTGACTGCATTGTATTTGGCTAATTTTAATATCAACTTCGATCAGGGTAAAGTCGCCCGCGTGGCGCAGTGGTTAGAGCGTCTGCTCTAGAGTCGCGAAGTAAGGAGTCAATCCTTGCGTCGCGGGTTCGAATCCCACTGCGGGACGTGGAGACCGGTCCTTCGGATGAGACCGTATAAACCGAGGTCCCGTGTCGCAGTAGGTGCTGGCACGAAAAAGATCCCTCACTGCTCAAAGGCCCTGAGTGCCGAGCATAGGACAAAATTTGTAGCCCTCCACCGGCAAGTGGTAGCGTCTCCATATGAGTGAAAAATTCTCGAGAGGGACGTTAAACAATATACAATCAATCAATCAATCGATCAGGGTAATTCAATATATATTAAATAAGATTTAATTGTACTCGATCATGAGTTTTAAAACACATATGCTTTAAGATCGCTTAAATCCATTGCCAAACTTGAATTACCGATATACAAAACGAAAACAACAAGTGCAACCTGTGATTCTTTTTTTTTTTGTAAAGAAATGGTGTTCCATTGTAAAACCAGAAGCAAACATTGCAGAGATTCGGACTCCCGAAGAGGAAAAATGGGTTGATTTCTACTTACAGATTCGAGGTATTTTTCCTTAAGAAAAATCACCAAAAATTCACCACCATTATCCAGAAGCATTTAAATACGTAAAATCTCATCGCAATTGTTTCAGGTGTTCAACAAATTTGGATCGGATAGACGGATGCAGTGAAGGAAAACGAATTTGTCTTTGTGTCTGATGGCCAGAAACCCAACTATACAAACTGGGGAAATAGTGAACCTAATAATGCAGGAGGTTCTGAAGATTGTACTGAAAAGAACACGGGTTCTTATTGGAATGACCTCAATTGTGAAAGAAAACGAAGCTTTCTATGTAAGACTGCATGGCTGAAATAAAAAGGCATATCCACTCAAACTTATCTGCATATATTAATATTCAGTCTGTGCTGAAAAGAACACGAATTCCAATTAGAATGACCTTAGATTTAACAAAAAACAAAGTTTTCTCTGTAAGACTGACTGAAAAAAAGGCATATCCACTCAACCTAATCTGGGTATACTTCTATTCAGTTGAAAATATCAGAAACTTATCCGTTATACGTCTCTGGAAATATATAGTGTATTATACTACAAGCTAAATAACATTAAAAAACTGTAAATGCTCCAAACACAACTTATCCATGGCACCTGAACCCACCTCTGATGTTTTGGAAGTCCGTGTTTGCTCTCCTCCTATTTTGTATCGTTTACTACAGACTATTGAGCTTAAATACTGTTCGTTATTTCCATATATCTGTCATTGAGGAGAAGCATGTCTATTAATCATTTCATTGAATTATTAATATACGATTTGTGCCCGTAAGCAATTTGAAAACATATAGGTACCAAATGTTACATGGGTACCAATTGCGCCCTGTTTTTACCAGACCTATTTGAAGCAATATTTGTATAAAATCTTAGACGTGAAAAGAAGAACTGTGGCCATCAATTCGACATTTGGATTTATCGACGGCGTATTGTCAATAATGTTAATTTCCTTTCTTATGTCTATAAGGTATATCCTGGTGAGCTTAAGATAAATAAAAATACAAAAGATTCTGACACATCTGTTTCATATATTGATATTTTACTTGATAAAAGACGATAATTGTAATCTTACAACCAAGCTCTATGATAAACGTGTTGACTTTAACTTTATAATCGTCAACTTCCCCTACTTATGCAGCAATATACCTTCATCACCTGCATACGGAGTTTATATATCTCTCTCAGTTGACTCGATACGTAAGAGCATGATTTACTTATAAAAAATTCTTAAATCGAGGTAAATTATTGACAAACAAGTTTGATGAAACAAGAATATCAACAGTCTCGTTTGAAGTCATCATTTCATAAGTTCTACGGTCGATACAATGACCTTGTCAGCAAATAGAATATATCATTGAATCATATGCTGACTAACTGACATCTTTAATACTAATTGTTTGGCTATTATTTATACATTGAATTGACGGATTTTTCTATTTTTTTTTCTCGATCATGACAACGAGCATACTGCAGAGGATACTTGCTCCTCCATGGCACCTGATCCCGCATCTGACGTTTTGGAGGTCAGTGAGAGCTCTGTTATTATTTTCTATTGTTTTGTGGGCGTTTGATATTGAAAACGGTTCGTTATCGCCATGTTTCATTTAAAAAATAATATTACATGTACGTGTTTATTTTCTACTTAATTTTGAGAGATATTTGATGTTTTTAAGGTCATTATAACTAATAACATTAA
Source organism: Saccostrea glomerata (assembly GCA_003671525.1). NCBI lineage: Eukaryota > Metazoa > Mollusca > Bivalvia > Ostreida > Ostreidae > Saccostrea > Saccostrea glomerata. The sequence goes on from PRKT01000975.1 coordinate 95,478, forward strand.
AATTATTCTACATGATTATATATAAAAAGCAATTCAAAAACAATTCCCTCCACACCCCTCCCACAGTATGATCTTTGAAAACTTTCTATACTCAGAACTGCACGGATAAAAACAACTTTAAAAAAATAACATGGACTTTTTATCTTGAAATCTGTTTCTTATCTCCATGTGTTAAATAGACGTGAATATCCTTTTTTTTCTAATCATTCAAGCTATTCTGCTCTGTATAGCTTACCGATATTCACGAGGTCGCGATATACATGTATCATGATGCCATTCGTAAAAATATTACATCTTGCGATATGAAGGCAATGATTTATCAAAAAAAAAAAAAATCAAAGACATATAATTTCTTTACAAAGATTTATTTCAAATCAATTCTTTTTAAATAAACAAAATTGAAACAATTCTGTCTGCGCCCTTAAAAAGTTATCGATATCTATAGAACAAAACCTTGCCAAAAAATGAACCAAAACCGATGTCTTTCCTATATAGTTAAATAACATTGCGTCTAAAAAAATATTACTTCAAAAATGGCATCTTTTGAATTAGATTTTTATAAAAACGATACAAACTATTACAATTTCAGAGAATGTAAAACAAAGGTGGAGAAATCGTTTAACAAATTTTCGTTTTATGTTTTCGGACACCCTTAAAGGTTTTGTTAACCTGAAACCTACGCTAAATCACCCTAAGAGTCTTTTTCCTTTATATTAAGGCCAAACAATTATTATTTGTGAGCGTACTGTAATCATTTTCAAACTTTAATATTGGAAAAACAACTTTTATTCACGACAACTTTATTTCGCGATCTTCAAGAGGAAACTAGTTCTCGACCATTAACTTTCGCAAGCATGCCTTATTTGGATCATTTGTTAATAGACACAGAGACTTTAAGGACCGGTTGGCGGCTAGAAATATTCGAGATGACAACGCTCTCGTGAACTTTGCGGATATTTCTAATTTCGAATAAAAGTTGGTTTGCAGTATATATTCCTGTATAATCCTGAACGTAACGTGAGGAGTTTAACTCTAGGATAATAACTAGCCTTTTAATCATAAAGAAAGGTTTGTAAAATCTGTGACATCCATGTCCTTAAAGTAGCCCCAGGATTCCTTTTGTGGAGTGTGATCGATCATATATTAAAAGTTTAACATATACAAGACACGTTAGTGTATTTTTTAAAATATCTTTTATTACTAGGAAAACTATTGCGTGATTATGATCACTTTTACAAAATCTCTAAAAGTTTTCGAGGCCATTATTAACCACCCCTGATGAGCGTGTCCGTCTGTCTAGCTTTACGTTCAACTGTTTCCCTTTGGGGTTCCCATCTCATACCTGCAACTCCCCTTATACCAATGAATGGAATTAAATAAGACTTTCACAGAATCTTTGGTATACAGTACCATAGTTGCCTCCTATCTTACGTTTTGATCAGACACATAGTTTGGGTGTCTCATAGCAAAGCATTGACACTGCCATTCCTTCTATAATATTGAAGGGCATTCATCCTTCATAAATCTTCTAACTCTTTTAGATTCTTTATGACATAATGTCATTATTCACCTCCTTTTTCTTTTCTTTTTTTTTTATCTAGTAACATTTATTTCAAGTCTCCCATAAAAACATTGTCTTTGTCATATTAATCTTATAGGAGGCATTGAGTATCATCTGTGAGCTCAATGCAAACAGTACCGCTATTTTAAACTTGAATCTACACTTTGTATACCTGATGGTACAGAATTTTCCCTTGATGCGGATACGGTATATTCATATGTAAATCTTTGATCTTTCGTAGCCTTCCGTTCTACGCACCTAATATATTGGTGCATTTGTTTGATTGAATGAACACTTTGTCGGGAAGCATTAAAAATTGCTTCATTTTGCAAGTAATGACGATCAAATTGACGATCTAGTTCAGGAGAAGAAATCGAAATGTCAAATAATTACAGACTTACAGACATACATGCCAACGAAATGTGATTATGAAATCCCACAACATCAAACTTATGAGAATTTTCTTTAGAAGTAAGAAGTTTCTAAGATCAATGCATATTTATGTTGTTCAAGTTCTCTTCAAAATGCGTAACCTACATTAAAATTAATATAATTTAAGTTCCATGACAACAAATTTCATATTTTATTCAAAATAAAGGTTTAGTTTTCAATTTTCATCATTTTTCTTTTCTAGAGCTCAATCAAGATGTTATAGAACCCATTAATTCATAAATTGGTCATTTCATTTCGAAAAAAAATCGGACTAGATTTACGTTTACTGTGAGCAATGGGCTCACTAAATGATACCTCTGCCTCCAATATGGTTATAATGGCAAAGTCTATGTTTTGCACGAAAGTCACACGTTTCTCACACGGTTCTTACACGAAAGTTACACGCTTCTCACACGCTCGCTACACGGTTTGCACAAAACGCTTTGGAGCTTATACGAAACGCTGCACGGTTTACAAGAAACGCTACACGGTTTGCACGAAACGGAAAGTGCACGAAAGTCACACGCTTTTTGGGGGTAGTAGCACGTCTCAGGAACTTATTTGAGTAAGTGTTGGGTTCTGTCTTTGTGAACTGAAAGATAAATGCTGTCAAATACCATTTTTTGGCTTTAAATATAAGTTTGCCTGTGTTATTGATTTGAAACGTATTTTTGGGCCTTTCTGAAGGTTAAACTTTTAAAAGCTCGGCCAAGTCTACGTACTGACCCTTTACTATTTTAGTACGAGTAGTCGCATTGACATTAAACCCAAATTTAAATGATGTATTGTCTACGGCATTGGGGATCATAAGATCACTATTATCGAAATCATTGTTGCTATTAATTTCAAATTCCACACAAGTACTTGTACCTGCCGTATCTTTAACAGTCTGCTCTCTGATCCTGTTTGCTTCCGTTGGGAAGAATGATGCTGGTGATGACTTCACTACATCTATCGGAGCATGGGTGTGTGTTGACTGTGCAAGTGGATTGGGGCGGTGCCGATGATGTGGCTGTACCTGGCGCTGGCCTGGCATATGGACTATTTGACTTTCGATATTTCCGTGGTGGCATGTTTTATGGCCTACAATAATCCCTATACGTAAACGGTTTTATCTATATATTATGTATTTTATTTATTTCTTTTTTATTATCAAATTAACGTTATCGATTAAGCAATTAAGGTATTAATATTTTCCTCAGTTTCAGATTATTTCGTATATATTTTCCAGTTCTAAACTAAAATTTTGAACAAATGCGATTCAGCATGTGCTACTTTCCAGGGGCTTTGTGAATTGAAATTACTGAGCTTCGGCATTACATTTTCAGTCATCCACAAAGAATCATAGCAAATCCCGAGAAGTAACACCCTGCCGTTTTGCAGGAATAAAAATTTAGAACGATACCGCCTACGTATGCTAAAAAATCGATTTACTATTGCTTGTTGTTTTTCAACGTCTCAGCCTCGCTCATCATAATGGAAAAGGATGGTAACTCCTCTAAAATACTAAGAGTTGCAAATTTGCAATAAAAAATTATTAAAAAAATGCATCTGAGATAACGGCGCATATCCCGCAGACTGCGCTGGGATATGCAGAAATACTATATATTATTAAATCGAAGCTGATTGACATTTTTCATACTAATTCTTAGGCCATTTTAGACACTCTTAATTGTCGAGAGATTTTACTGCTATTTCCCGGTCATGACAATGAGAGTATGGCTGCTGTGACTGGTCAGCAGCAGATGTTCCCACCTACATGGCACCTAATCCCACCTCTGATATTTTGGGTGTACTTGTTTGCTTTGCTCCTGTTTTGACATAAATTGTATTGTTTATTACATTTTTAGCTTGAATACCGTTCCTTATCTCAATATATATTTCATTTCATAGGTTTACATCAACTTTAATAATAATTTCAAAACAGATGACAATCGGATTAATCCATCATACCGAAATTAAAAAAATATTGGTTATTTAATGAAAATGAAACATAGAAAAAGGAACTTAAGATTGCGTACACTCACCATTAAAGTGCACTCGTGTCCATACTTCAGAATATTTCCTTAATAGATAAACTTTACCATATGACAGTTTTCCCATTATAGAGAACACCAAACACGTAACGAACGAATATGGGTTTAACGAACGGTAAACTTGTTTACTTTGTGATTACCTGTGTAACTGACGAAACGTACGAACAAATCACACGTATAAGATTAAGATTATTTGTCAGTTTGATAAGTATGATCGCGTTGATGTTCCATATACCAGTATGATATAATATATGCATAACTTCAGGTGTGTTTTTATTGATTCCTTTTAATTAACTTATAATAAATGAAAAATAATCCATATTATATTAAAGTATTGACAGACCAGAAGGACCTATTTTTGTAGAGAGGGGTAGAAAGAAAGAGAGAGAAAAGCTTTTCTGTAATAGATATTTATACGTCTAATCATTTGAAAAATAAAAAAATAAATCGCTGTCCTTTCTGCTCGCTAGATCTGTAGATTTTTGCTAATTTACTTTCCTTCGTGTACCTTCACAACCCCGTCTAAAGTAACATGCAAGGAAGATTCCATCGAACTCTAGCTATACCATTTTGGACCATCTTCAGAAGTAACTAACTTATAGAAGTATGCATATTAAATATTTTTAATCAATATAGAAAAATGTTAAAATGTTTCTGTAGTATGCAGAAGGAGGGGGCTCATTTTTAGCTCTACTGGTCAGAGACCAGAAGAGCTTATGCAATAGTAAGGTGTCCGTTGTCCGTCCATCTGTCTGTCTGTCTGTCTGTAAAAAAAATTTTCAAAACACTATTCCTCCTACAGTTTTGGTCTGATTTTAATATAACTTGGCACACAAGTGGACTACACAAAGATACACGAAATGGTGCATCGGTTTTTGATTTCGATGAACGATGTTGCCATGGTTACTAAAAATAGAGTTTTCTGTGAAATTCCTTGAAAATGCTACTCCTCCTACAGTTTTGGTCTGATTTCAATATTACTTGGCACACAAGTAGACAACACTAAGATACATAGAATAGAGCATCGGCTTTTGATTTCGATGAACGATGTTGCCATGGTTACTAAAAATAGAATTTTCTGTGAAATTCCTTTTAAACACCACTCTTTCTACAGTTTTGGTCTGATTTCAATATTACTTAGCACACAAGTAGACTACAATAAGGTATATAAAATAGTGCATCGGTTTTTGATTTCGATGAATGATGTTGCCATGGTTACTAAAAATGGAATTTTCTATGAAATTCCTTTAAAACGCTCCTCGTCCTACAATATTGGTCTGACTTCAGTATAACTTGGCACACAAGTAGACTACACTAAGATGCATAAAATAGTGCATTGGTTTTTGATTTCGATGAATTGTGTTGCCATGGTTATCAAAAATAGAATTTTCTGTGAAATTCCTTTAAAATGCTACTCCGCTTACTGTTTTGATCTGATTTCAATATAACTTGGCACACAAGTAGACTACTTTAAGATACATGAAATAGTGCATCAGTTTTTGATTTCGATGAACAGTGTGGCCATTGTTACTAAAAGTAGAAATGTCTGTGAAATTCCTTTAAGATGCTACTCCTCCTACAGTTTTGGTCTAATGGCAATGGCTTCTTTTCTAAACCTTTGTTATAAGTACAAACCAGTAGAGCTACATCTCAACATAGACTTCTGGTTTCTGAAAATAATCTTTTGCTGCAGTTTTTAAAAATACAGTTGTTTTTTGTTTTGGAAGCTCCCTCCACATCTTTTGATGCTGGAAAATAAGCAGATTCAAGATTGAAAGTAATGTACCGAACAGAAAAGTGACACCAAGCCCCCTCTACCCCCTCCCAATTTTAAAAAGTGGTGTATAGTTTTTTTCTTTTGTTTAGGTTTATCTGGTTTTTTTTTTTTTTTGTTTTGTTTTTTTTTTCTACCATGGCCACCTCAAGTCCGTAGCTTCATTTATAAGAAGGGGGCCTCGAAAAACTTTGATTAACAACTCTTAACTATTAGTTCACGGTTGTAAATTATAGTTTACAGACGTGAATCTATGTTTATCAACAAAATCTATAGTAAACGTTTTCTTACAGACAGATAAACGTAGATTAGCATTCGTAAACTATAGTTAAAAACTGTTAAAAATATAGTTTTACTGATGAAAACTATAGTTAACCAATTGTTAACTATAGTTTGCAGTTTTTAAAACTTTAGTTTACGGTTTTTAAAACTATAGTTTACAGTTGATAAATCTAGTTTATCAAGTGTGAAACTATGTTTAGCACATTTTTGTGACTTTGGTGTGCCATACTTATTGGTTGTAACAATTATTACTACAATGCTTTGCAAGAGCTGAGAACAATTTTACAATAGATGCAAGTTCCCATCTAGGGTGTTGATATAAGGAACCCGACATAAATATAATAACCCGAAATTGTTCGTTCATATCTTAATAGGAAGTGAAGAAATATGTATTAGCAGTGAATTAAAGCCCCCAGTGGGTCCAGGACACAGCCCCGGTAGCGAAGCCCCTGGAAACTGAGGAACTCTATAACAAATTAGAGGTTTAAAGTTAATGCAAAACAAAATTAAAAAATCAAATGGGAGAGGGGCGCACGCCCGGCGCGCCGGTGATGGATGCGCCTTTGAAATAATTACAAAATAAATATAAAGCGTGTGATGGTATTTATAAACTAGTAATACGGTTAATATCGTCGAGATACGTTCGTTCGTTGCGTGTTTGGTGTTCTCTTATATGAATTTCATCTCTGTAGATTAAGAGCCGGGTTTAGATAAACATCTATGTTCTTTCATATAAATGAAAAAAAAAACATGAAATATTCTTATCAATTTATATATCAGTATATTATATCAGTATGATAGTGGGGTACATGTCGAATTGAAAGCATTGACGTATAAAAAATTATACCCGTCTTATTTATTTATTATTTTATTTGTTATCCCCTCGCAACGAAATCAGAGTAACGCCCGTTCGCGCGCGCGCGCGCGTGTGTGTGTGTGTGTGTGTGTGTGTGTGTAAGGGGGGTGTGTGTGTGTGTGTGAATGAGCCAGTTATTTTTTTTTGCGATACAGAAGTTTCGTATTTTGCTTCAGCATCAATGCTGTGTTACAACGCACTTTGAAAAATTACGCCCTTTGATTTTTTTCAAAGTGCGTTGAATTTGAGACCAAATTAATGCACGCAAAGTGCGTTGATATCGACCAATTTACTGTACTTTGAAAAAAAGAATTTGTATGGCTTGTTCAATATTCTTGAAAATCTTAGGTATGATACATTGTAAATAAATTGAACCTTTTGGATAACTTTTCAGTGATAAGGTCACTTCAGCATGTGAAAGTGAGCGATTTGCATTTTTCTATACTTTGAAAATTCGTTCTCTCTTATATGTTTACTGTACGTAATCTTTCCAGTTTACATGCATTTAATGTAAACTAAAATATATTGAAAGTTGTCAACGTCACACCAGTTATCCAAATACATATATTTGGGTGTAGCATTGACCGGAAGGGGGGAGGTAGTCACACAAATGTTTGTATAGATATACATAATATAGGAATTAAAAATTGGGGCTTACCTTGGGGTGGGGGTGTGTTCAACTTTCAATTTGCTACCTAAGTAAGAAAGAGTTAGTCTGAGAGACTTTCTATATACTCATCTTTTCCTTGTTCTCGACTGTTCACCGTAGCTCAGTCGGTAGAGCGCTCGCTTCGTGATCGGGAGGTTGTGAGTTCGAATCTCGGCCGCAACTGACCTAAGTTGATAAAAAATGGATAGCAACTAGTCCTTCGCCATGAGCTCGGCACTTTGAAGTGAAAGTTGCGGGTCCTTCGGATGAGACCTTAAAAGCCAAGGCCCCATGACAGCGGCAGGCGTTGGCACGATAAAGATACCTCACTGCTCAATGGCCCTGAGTGCCGAGTAAAAGTCAAAATTTGAAGCCCTTCACCGGCATACGGTGACGTCTCCATATGAGTGAAAAATTCTCGAGAGGGACGTTAAACAATATACAATTAATCAATCCTTGTTCTTGATGAGGGTTAATCAATACATGTAAATTAAAATGTTTTTCGAAAGATATAATTATAACAAATAGATTGTCTTAATTACTAATCCCTTAGACAAGATATTCTGTTAAAAACATTTTTTTTTGAAAGTGCGTTAAATATCCATATGGTTAAAATGTTGATGTACTCTCTTAACACACTTTAAAAATATTTTCAAAGTGCGTAGAGTGTGTCCCAAATGTAACGCAATTTGAAAATTTTTTTAACGTGCGTTGAATTTGTCCCAATTTTAATCCACTTTGAAACTTTTCTCAAAGTGCGTAATTTTTTCAAAGAGCGTTGCCACAATGCTGCCTTAATTTATAGATAAGAACAATTTTGAGATGTTGCTTTGCTAAGTCCTTGTTATATTTCAATGTATAATGATAAAGACATTGTCACACAATATCTACCAATGAAAGTTTCATCAGATTTCCAGGAAATAGTAGCTGACTTGTGCCACGTTCGAATCGTTTGAAATTGATAAGACCATTAGCTATAGTATATAAAGAAGAAGAAAAATTGAAGAAGCTCTGACTTCTGACACTGCTTGGTAAGTGGAAAGATTTCATTACATAAGCATTACTTTTGGAAAATCTCAAGTCCTTTACTAGTTTTATTCATTATAAACGTTGTGGTCGTCTCATTTATTTAAAGTATTTAAAAGGATATCATCAGTTTTTGTTTTCTTCTGGTTTCTGGAAATGGATATGAATTTCACCTACAGGACCGGAGATAATGAGTAAGACAACTGTTTGGATCTGACTTGTAACTTCTTTGACATGAAACAAAATAAGTTTTTCTATCAATACCTTGGTTTGAACATATTTTATTGAGAACGCCAAAAGGATCTGAAACGCTTTCTATAAAAAATAAGTTCCTGTCAATATATTTTACAATATGCCATGCAAATAAAAAAATATAATTGATAGAATTAGCAAGATGTGTTTGTGAATCGCTGATGTCCCATATGGTTAATTATGGCTAGGATTTCTCAAATGCGAGTAAGCCTCTTAGGTCAATGTCAAAATTGTTCGCTGTTTAAAGGAATGTTTTGTTACAAGAAATACATCTGTGAAATATGAATGCCCAAGTGCTTAGTCTTCAAATAATATGGAACCATTCACGGTAGCTCAGTCGGTAGAGCGCTCGCTCCGTGATCCTGAGTTCGTATCTTGGCCGCGACTGACCTTGTAGATAAAATAGGTAGCTACTGTTCCTTCGCCATGCGCTCGGTACTCTGAAGTAAAAGTTGGGTGTCCTTCAGATAAGACCCGAAAAACCGAGTCCCCAGTTCAGCGGCAGGCTCTGGAACGAAAAGATCCCTCACTGCTCAATGGCCCTTAGTGCCGAGTAAAGGTCAAAATTTGAAGACCTTCAACGGCATACGGTGACGTCTCCATATGAGTGAAAAATTCTCGAGAGGAACGTAAAACAATATTCAATCAATCAATCAAATAATATGTCCAAGGTTACAATTTTTTAAAGTAGGTCAAACTTCTAAGTGATGCTCAAAAGGTTAAAATTGTCTGTATCCAAAGGAAAGTCTAGAAATATTCCTGCGTAATATGAAAGCCCTAGTCCATTTATGAAAACGTTTTTCGTTCAATTTTTTCTTTGATACTTCGATCAAAGGAAAAATATTACTTTCATTTCTTATGATTTAATCATGATTTTGATAAAATAAAACTTTCTTTCACTTTACTATGGAATTTGCGCATCAAAAACAGTGCGTATGAATATATCACAACAAGGTTAATGTTGCTGAAATTCAAAATGGTTAAATAATAGGCCTAAGTTTTCAAATATTGTCGTGTCATTGCCAACCTTCTCAAACATAAATTTGCAATTCTTTTACACCAAAACAATTTCCTGTTATGTTATTATAGTTTGCTTTATCCCAATGGGTATGTTTTCCCCGGTAAGTTCGTAAATGTAAAGGGAAGCTTAAAATATCCTATCAGTTCTAGATCATAGAAATTTTGGATTTTATTTTCGCTTCTTTTCATCTGAATTTTAAAAGGAACATATAAATACTTATCACAACCTGTCAATGTTGTAAAATCTGAAAGAGTCTGTTGCTGACTGTTTAAAATTCATTCCTCATTCATTCAGTGTCGTTTTTCTCGATCATTCGTTTATAAAGAATTAACACATTAACGGCATTTCCCAGCTTTAGAAGCATAAAACATTTTTTCACAGTTCTACTGTTAATGAAATACCAGTTATCTCAAAGACGTTCATTTAACATAAGAATGTTGAGTTCGTTCATTCTTTCCCATTACTGTATCGTTGTAATGCAGATGACGATAATAAAAAAAAGAAACGAAAGTAGGAAATAAGTCAGGAATGTAACGGACAGGTTTCGAAATTCAGGAAAGTATCTATTAAAGTAAAATTATTTAATTATTCAAAAAGTAATATGGAAGCAGGGAATATAAATGTAAAGACAGCCAAAGTAGTTCCGGCTGCTTAGTGAAAGCAAATTCTAGATTTTATTGATGGATGTATCAAAACAATTTTTTATCCAATCGGTTTCAAGTATTTTATAGAAATTGAATTATATAAATAACTGGAAAACAATTAGAGAAGATTTCTATTTGTATATCATATGTTTTTATTTTCACATGAGACCTTTGTTCCACACTTTATCAGAAGCTTTTGAAAGATTGCAAAAACATATATAATTTATCATTAAGTATTCTTTGAAAAATAACCGAGATACGTTTGTAATATTTCATATACAGATGAATGGCCAAATAAGTATTGTTCTTGGTATCGATGAAATAGATAATTAAGATGAATTAATTGTGCACATTTTTAAATAGCATTTTCTCCATAATCATGATAATTCTATTAACAAAGGATAATAATGAGGTCGGTAATTAGAAATCATGGAAAGGTCGTCTTTCTTTAAAAGAAAAATAACATGACCTAATTTCAAAAAAAAAAGATGGAAAATAATAAATAAATGTGGTTTAGCAAAAGTAGAAGAGTAGATTTTAACATATTATGACTAATACAATCAGCTGGACCAACAGCTTCGTTTACAAGAACTAATGAAATAATTTCTATTACACTGTACTACAATCGAATCATCTCGTGTCTAACCGTCAGAGGTAGGAAAAAGAACCTCGATTGTATTAAAGTTGAACACGACTCTGAAATAGGCATTCACCATTTTAGATATCATCATATAATTACAACTGTAGCTATGAAGACTATGGTACATCAACACTAAAGTGTAATCTTTGCATTCGTTGCACTTGACTGCTCTTTGTCAGGGAAATGGCGAGACGTGTTCGTTCTGATTATCTTGCATTCCCGAAACATCAGAGGTAGGATCAGATGCCATGGAGGACTGAGCATCCCCTGCCGACCGGTCATACCCGCCGTGTGCTCCTTGTCATGATCAGGAAATAACGGAAAAAAACCGTCGTCAATTCAGTGCATAAATAATGGATTAACAATTGGTATGAAAAACGTCAGCCAGCATTTGACTTAATGATAAATTGTATCTGCTGACAAGGTCATTGTATCGACCATAGAACTTACAAAATGATAACTCGAAACGAGACTGTTGATATTCTTGTTTCATCATCTTGCTTTTCAATAATTTACCTCGTTTTAGAACTTGTTCATACGTAGAGCATGCTCTTGCGTATCGAATCAACTGAGATATATATACTCCGTATGCAGGTGATGAAGGTATATTGCTGCATAAGTAAGGGAAGTTGACGATAGGAAAGTTAAAGTCATCACGTTTATCATTTACTGTAGCTTGGTTGTTAGATTACCATTAGTATCTTTTTCAAGTAATATATCCAAGTATGAAACAGAAGTGTCGGACTCTACGTGTATTTAACTGTGTTTGTTTTCCTACTGCACTGCCATGTCCAACTATATTTGTAAAATTCTTTCCTGCATTAGACGAAGTATCAGTTATTCTTATCGCTATAGAGTGTTGTATACCATACGTCCGTTTACATCGGTGTTGACTGATTACAATGAACATTGTCTAAATCAAGCCTTTTATATAAGGACTTCAGATATAGCGAGTATCAGAATGAAATGGCTGACTTATTGCTTTATTGTGTTCAGCTTTAACACAACTTAGTATTTAAAATTTATACATATTCCTGTTTCTTTAAATATAGGATAGAGAGATTTCGAAGTTTCTTCTGTAGTATATCTAAGGTAATATCTTTACATTCAATAAAATTAAACATCATATTTTCAAAGTTTGTGAAAGGGGAGGGGGCGGGATGTCATGACGTCTATGTAGTACAGTCGAGGTTGTATTTCCACTGGACGGAAAGACCTGAGAAGTTGGAATTGATGATACTATTATGCATCAATTAAAACCGTTCATGGTATTTCAGTCGGTGAAGCTCAATAGCTCTGAGTTCCAAATAAAGGTCAACGGTGTATGGTGACCTCTCTATATTAGTAAAAACATTCTCGAGTCGGACGTCACACAACATACAATCAATCAGTCATCATATATGATGTTGCACAGGGTATCAATACACATATAATACATTTGTAATATTAATTTATAAGAATTATTAGTAGAGAAAATCGAATTTTATACTTGTTCTCTGATATTTTAGGAGATGTTGCTTTAAGGCTAATTATTTTCCCAAAATAAAATTATATTTGATTTTACAATAATGCAAGCATTTGAAAAATGACCAGGGCATCAAGGTTTGGTTCAGCTCGTCGAAACGGGAATTTTCCTGCCTTTCCTCGTTTCTTATTTAATCACAATTCAAAATATTTCTTGCTAAATTAAATTTTACAATATATTGCTAATAATGCATATATATGTCCCGTTATATACTATAGTACACATATTTGTGACGTAGTAACAAAACCGATAAGACATCAAATCACTCTATCAAATTTTCCTATTTCTTGCTTATAATTATTTCAAGAAACATTTTTTTTTACTTTTTTTATTTGCACATTTCATTATTACTTTTGTTTTACAGAAGAATCTGTCATATAGCAAAAATCTTTACTAAACATTCCATATTTTCTGATAACTCGGCATTTCTTCTTATAAATTTAAGGCATATTATGATTTTTTTTCTGAATTAACGTACAGTCGGAATCTGCCAGTATCTTGGAAATTTATCCATTAATTTTATTGAATCTCAACACAGGATGTTAATCCAAAAGTAATGTCACATCTTTAATAAAATTGCTATATATCGACGTATACAAACAAATTTATGTATATGATGGAAGCTTTCTTGATTTTAAATCAGAACTGAAAAATTCAAAGGAATACGATGTATACTTTCCAAAATATCTGATTTTAAACAATGTGCGTTTATGGAAGCATCTTAATATAGCGTCCTATGGCGGATACCCGCCGTCATAATTTTAAGAGTTTCTCCCTTCCTTTCCTTAAAAAAATATTTGTAATTCGCACACACTTTCACCAATTTCGGTTTCTTTAAGAATTCTTGGTACTATTATGCACATTCTCTTTTCATAATTAAGCCCTGTGTCAATTTTTTTTTAACAATAGCATAAGGCAAACTTAAAAATTCATATGTCACTCTGTCTTTCTTTTTTGACGTCAGGTATCATTAAACGTTTCCGTCCGATCTCCTATCTTTCGGTCTTCTTGTCCTCTGCTGATCATTCAATGACCCATCACTCGCCCACAATTGCTGAAACCATCTATAAAGAAATCTCTTATTTACATTCTTTATTCTTTGAGTCTGATAAATCAGCGTTAGTGTCGTAAGTGATGAAGTTCCATATTTTGAAGCAAACTGCGTAACAACTTGTGGAGCAGTTTTTTCTCATTTCGAGAGTCCCTTTGTTCGATTCAAAAGAGTAAAACAACAATGTTTATGATAACAAATAACAATGCCGTCATTTAATTTTCCATTAAAGACTAGAAACTGACTTTAAATGTGCCTTTTAACAAAATGAGAGATTAGGTGTGCTTTTTAAAGATTTTTTTTAAATATCTTTGTCTTTTTCATTCTAAGAAAAAATACGGTTTAAAACGTGACGTTTAGTTGTGACGCGGCGACACCCCTATGCTCTATGTTTTAAACATCTATAAAATGAATTCAAATAATCATTATTATTTAGAAATTTTAATGTTATTTAGATTAGTATTTGTGTATCTTTTGGTATATTGTATTTGATAATATGACGCCAAATATAAAAGACATGGACACTGTGACATTAGATTCGGATCAACCTTCGTAGAAGCTTCATACAAAATGACAGAAAAAATACATGTAGCCAAAACAATAAAATGACCAAAAATATAAACGCCCGTCATTCACATTGGCACAAGTTACGCAATTTAAAACCTCTTTACATGAACTACATGTATGCAGGAAATCCAAGTATCCTTTCCATCTAATTTGTTTTAAAGTTTCAGAGCTACCAGTAATTGTACACAAAGCTAAGTGTGATAAATACGTGTATTACAAAAACCTTTTTTTTTTCCAGAATGCAGCAATATTTTTTTCGTATAATTAAATATAGCCTAAAGGGTAACCTAAAGAAAGTTTGTCAAGTAAAGTGGAAGAATTTTGTAGGATTTTGTCACAATGTTTGATATAGGTTGAAACATTTTGTACACAATTACATGTAAAACGACACAAAATCATATGTTAAAGCTTCTTTTTTTCACTGTATATTTAAGGAATTTTTTACTTTTGTCGTTTTCATTCAAAATCGGTCAAGAAAGATACCTCAATCGTTAATGCATTGAATGTTTGTTGGTTTGATATATCCTTTTATATTTCCAATTATTTTTACATCAAAAAAGGAAATAAGCATAGTTGTATGATTTTTTTTACAGATTGTTTAGGAACTAGAAGCAATGATTGTGTTCGTGCTTTCTCTGTTATTTTGCCAGTGCATTGCAAACCAACTAGTAAGTTGAGGATATGATAATATAAAAAAATGAAAGCAACCGAGTGATTCAAATAAAATAAGAATTCATTATCTATTTCTTTTAATTATTCTTTACATTAAATTAAGAATTTTGAGATCGGTGTAATCGAAAAAGGTGCAAGATACATTCAGAAAGTTCAAACCAATCTGTACACGAATCATGTCTACTACTCTACACCTGCACACAACGACATTGCGGAATCTCACAAAATACAAGATTTCAATAAGGTAAGAATCAGGAAAGCAATTTTTAAGCATGCTTTTACTCTCATGTGCAAGTAAAGTAGTTGTTAGTAATTTTGTTACTAATGGTTTTATGGTTGAATTCTACATTCCCAACGGCGAGGAGATTTTTGAGGCTGTTTACGGAGATATAAGAAAACATGCATGTCATATTTGTTTGTGTAGACAAAATTATCTTAAAATACAATGGAAATAAAGATTTTCCCAGTGCATTTCTTCAGCAATTTCAAAAATCTTTTTAAATAAATTTTTACAATTATAATAAATGGACATGGCATTTTACATACTAATAAACAAAAGATAGTAATTTAGTAAGACATGGGTCATACTTCAAAGTATACATAATAGAATTTAAGTAAATTAATGTGTCTGCGAACTTTTCTAATATTCCTCGTACTAATACAGTTGCCTGTCATGAGCAGTGGTTACAGGGTCTGCTCTACAGCGTCGCGCAATTAGGAATTGATCCTTACGTCACAGGTTACACGGGTTCGAATCCTACTGTGGAGATCGGACATATACGTAGGGTATAAGCCATTCCTTTACAATACATATAATTCAATACTTGAAACTCAGGGTCGACATCGTTTTCCTCTATGTAGCTAATACACTGACTTATATTTGATGTTACTTTTCTCCTGCCTCGGAAAATGTGTAAAATTTGATAATTTCATTGCGAGAGAGTAACTCGACAATGTAAGATGTCAACACAGGTTTAACCTTAACGGTGAAATGCTTTAAACTGTAGAGAAATCTTCGACTTACGTAATGTTGTAAAGATTACAACGATAAATAAGAGAACTTTTTAAGGCAATGCTTTTTTCGAGTAGAGTTTAGATTTAATCTGTTTATATAAAATACTTATAACAAGATGTAAAAAGCTGGCAGCTGCCATGCGAAAGACAATAGACGCAGTGGTACTTTAAATCATTGTCAAGTGCATATTCATGTATATACACCTTTGCCTTTAGAATATTATGTAGAAATAGAAACAAAAGTTGGCAAAAGCTTAATCACAGTCGAAATTATGTCTTCATGTTTACATAATTATTATATTCTTTTTTAAAGGGAATGCAGATAACATGCATACCGTCACTTCAGGAATGCCATCTCATGAGCATTGACACAACAACATATCAGAATGCTGGAAATTTAACAGAATCTATTGTTCATATGTGGGTATGTTCCAATTAGGTCCAGATTTCTGTACTTATTTATATGCACACGATTCATAACTTGATAAATGTTATTACCTCTGTGTATGATTACGCTTGACGATGGGTCACACTTGAAAAGTTGCCTCAAAACTTATTCAGAAGGTTTAAAAAGTATGAAATGGATGTTGAAATTTCCGCATTAAGGACTGTCTGTACACTGATAAAAAATGTTTTTTCCTCTTTGAAATTAGCTATTTAATTTATTCTTTTGTCACCCCGCAATACCAGTAATACTGAATCAACACAATGCTATGGGAACCCTGGTCAATACCATTTAATAGTTCATGGACTGAAAGTAGTCTTTATGAAAAATAGAAATCTTGATTTGCTTTAATTCTCTTTTATGATAATTTGTAACAAATCAGTTTGACCATTCTGTTTTATATTATCTAACTACTGTATTAGAGAAATTTTAAAGGGGTTCTATTATTTTGCTTATTTTAGCCTTTATAAGTAGTATGCTAAAAAGTATTCGCTATACTAGTACCCTTGTGCACGAGTACCAAACAAAATGAAGATAACGTTGAATTGTACGAATGTTGTTTCACAATGTATCTTTCATCTAGTATTGGTTTAAATCACATGACTATTTCCCTCATCTGAAGAAGACTACTCCCTGAAAAATAAGAGTTACCCCATGGGACTACTCCCTCATGAATATTTATAAGTAATTTTAACCAATCAAAGTGTTCAGCGGGCGAGTTTTCAAGGAAGTTCAAGTCTGTGACGTCATGTCTTTAGCAATGTAACTATGACGTCAAAACATATCGACATGCAATGTCAAAATCATACTTGAATTCTAGCAAAATGAAGACAACGATAATTCTTCGAAATGTCAGTGAAAATACTTTTTAAGATATTTAACTGTTTCAGGACACGATGTTTAACATTATACAATCTGTTAAACCGGATGCATTAAGAAATAAGGTATATTTTTTAGTTTTATTGGGTCGTTAAACGACTTGGTCACGTGATCATATGGAAGATTTGATCAAGTGCTAACCCGTTTTACATCCCAATAAAACTCAGAAAATGTTACCTTATTACTTATATTTACATTTGTTACTGAATTATTACAAAAAGTTAAATTACGTAGATCGCTTATGACTTAACAACCAATTTATGGTCACATGACGAACATGTTTTACGGAGATGTAAAAACGCCTTGTTCAAATAGTGTTACATAAGGGAAAACATACCGCATGAAATGGGTAGCTATTAAATTCATTGCTTTTAATTTAATTTTCATTCATTTGATGAAAAAAAGATGATTGTTTAAATGAAATGACTTCAATTTGTTCAAAATTTGAACATAACCTCAGGCTGATTGATATGTTTTTGACGGAAGTCATTGTGACGTAGGCAACCCATTTTGTACGATATAAAGTAATTTTTTATCCAATTAAATACAGCGTGACGACCAGAATTATATGTCAACATTTGAAAGTATGCCTCTAAATTGTTTTTTTAATAATGTTTGAATGGGTTCGAGGGAAATAGCAAAATTATGGTTCCCCGAGGGAGGAAACTATTTTTCGAGGCGGCGAAACGGCTTCGCCGCCTTGGAAAATAGTTTCCTCTATTTGGGGACCATAAATTTGCTATTTCGCTCGTACCCATTCCATTATTGTATACTATCTTTCTAAGAAATTTAGAAATAAAAACGAATAAGAAAGATTACAGAAGAAGTATGTACTGATCTCAGCTTTAAAAAAACAAACAACATTGTCTTGCAGGTAATTTAAGGTTCATTATCTATTTTTATTTAAGAGAAACTGGGAGTTATTTCTTTTAGTAGTAATCAAACTTTTACCCATAGCTCCCTGTCAAAGGAACAAATTCTTCAAAATTATGCATAGGTTTAAATATTTCAGTAACTCTAAACAATTAAAATGGATTTGAATTCTTGTACCTTTCTTTGATTCCATAACTTCATCTAATATTTTTAGTATTTGAAAAACAAAAAATATAAAAAGCAAACTCCTGTAAATGTTCTAAAAACCCCAATCTTTACTTCTCACTTAAATATTATTATCAGTATAGGAGAAATTTCGGAAATCCTGTGGAATAATTTGATTCTTTGAGAAATGGTGAAAATTCGTTGTAGATGCTTAAAATTTCATAAATGTTTTTTTTTCTTCAATGTACATTTAATAGTATAGTGTTTGTATAGCAAAGTTGCCTTTGTAGAACTAAAATATTTTACGGCTACGATCATATGTATTGGACACTCCTATCTAATCTTAGCTTATGGGCATTTGTTTCCAAGCCCTTAGATATATTCTCAAGAGTCTGGACACTGCTTGATTCAAAGAAGCTGGAAACAGATTTGAAAGTCAATTTTTTTTTTTTCAAAATAACATTATGACTTATATGTTGCTTTAGCATTTTGCTTCTTTTTTTTCTATATGGATATCATTTAATTGATGAATTTCGGGACGCATTTAATTGACACATCCTTATTTTTTCACAAAGTTAACTTTATCCTTATTACTTTTGTATCAAGTTAAGATATAGTATTGAAACTATTATCCATGAAATTAAGAATTGAAATGAGAAAAAGAGAAACAAAAAAACCAGCATTGTCAGTCCGTGCTCAGTGATGTGTGCAGATTTTAACAAATTAAACATAATTAAACATAATTGGTGAAACATTAACTTTTTTTTCACAAGGTACGGACTCTGATATTGTCAATGTTATCGTTTCACCGGATGTTTTAAACGTTGCTAGATTTTTCCATTGAACTTGAAATAAAAGATGAATATGGCGATAACGAACATTATTATATACCTAATGTGTATCACTCAATTTTACTGTTGATTTTATGCAATCACGTGATGTCGTGATCCGACTTTCCGGATCACCACACTGTGATTTTCTGAATCCATATCACCACTCTCTGAAATTGATGACGTAGTACGCAAAACCATGACTTTACTTTTCTTGCGCGTTAAAAAGTCCATTGTTATTATGCTTTGTTTTATGGATAAATATTATACAATTAATCTCTTAAGTTTTATTCTGCTATATTTAGCTAGTTGTAAGGGGGTATATAATAAATTTATCATTATAACAGTAACTTGATCCGAAAAGCCGTATCACGTCTCATTGACAGGCGCAGATCATCAGATCAAACTCGACGCTTTGCGTCTCGTTAGATCTGATGCTCCACGCCTGTCAACTCGACGTAATATGACCCTTCGGATCAAGTTACTGTTATAATAATATATATGTATTCAATACAACACAAAGTCTGAATCATTTTTATGCTTCGATATCATACTAGAACAGTTGCCTTGAAATCTTCATTTTGCAAGTAACTTGGTCCGAACAATGACCTTTTCATCAAACACAATATCCTTCATGGCACCTGATCCCACCTCTGATGTTTTAGAGGACTGTATTTTCTCTCGGTCTTTCTGGTTTTTACTGTTTCAGGTTAATTTATTGCTATTCGAATTGTGATATATCTGTATATTTTCTAGATATTTCAATAAATATATGCATATAAATAAGCTACTCCAGCATGCTAGAGGTTCACGGCGAGATACTTTTGACTTGGCGCCGCGTAACCTCTAGCATCCATTGTAAAAATTCCCGCCGCTGAAACCCCAAGTGGAAATAAATTATTTTATTAAGAATTAAGGCTTTGTATATTAACGAATGGTACGAAATAATAAAATACTCAATATTTACGATAAAACTTACGCATAAAAACACTGTAAACCTCTCATATTAGCAATAAATCCATTATTTTTTAAATCGAAGCAGAAATTGAAACAAGTCGTCTGTTTAAAATTCGGCAATGGAATTCAGAAAATCTGACGAAACGAAACTAGTGTAATGCAACGAAAATTTCGTTTTCTGACAAGCAATCCGCAAAATTAATGTGAAGTCAAATCGAAAGTACTTCTGGTGACAAATTGGAATAATGACAATTTTCAATAATTAACAATAGTGCACACTGATTAAAATGGATTTTATTATTTCTTGTGACTTTCATACCCCATGCAAACACGTAGGTACCTGAAAATTACTTGTTAACAGTTTGTTTCACGCATAATACGTTCCGCCCAAAATCTCAGGCGGAACGAGCTCGTAAGAAAATAGCCTTCGGATGTAAGAGTCCGAGGTATATAAGGAGCGTAGGGACGTTAACCGAGGCTCTTACTTGTAGGAGTAATAAATAAGCATATTTTGATATCGTATCCTTATATTATTTATCATTTAAATCAATCTTAATTTATAGAATAGTATTTTCATTTCTTTAAGAACAATGGTGTTAACTCTATCGTAGATGAGAATTCAACACTGATTCAACAACATGTCACACTATTTGGAACGGAAATAATTAACACAGCGTTTCTTAGTCAAGAGATGAGAAAAATGTTACAAACATTCAGATATCCTTTATACAGAACTAAGCCTATTCCTGATGGTTCAGCAATCGTAAACTATCCTTTAAAAGGTATTATCACACATTGATCTTTTTAGCTTAATGTTTTGTCAAACTATCTATTGATGATAAATGAATTTTTTAGTTAACCATACGCTTTCTGGAAGATCTATCCAATCGCAACCCCTTATCATCATGGCATCTAAATTCCTAACTGGTCCAACCTGTCATGGAGATCTTGAAGTAAACTATGGTTACACGACAAAATTCTGAGAGCATATCTTTCAATGCGACAGGTATTTCATCTAAGTAATTATATGACCTGCATTTAAAGAAAATTAATCCCAAACTTTGCTTTTTTCAATGGAAATAAAACAGAGTTTCTTATACAATGTAATCAAGAAACTACATGTAAACATTGAGAATGTTCATTTTACTTAACATATTAATTTCTTTGAAAAGGGGATGCCTGAAATTCCTGATTTAAATAGCAGAACATTTCTGAAAAATACATTTTTTTTCATTTACAGATCATGTCAAGCTCTCCACGCTGAAATGAACGTGATGATGAAGTGTTATTGCTGCCCAGGATTTAGAACCTTAGATGATAAAACTAAGTGTATGTGCAGTAGATATCAATAATAAATTTAAATCATTTACAATTTTAAGTAGTTTTTTACGGTGTTTTAAGATGGTATGAATCGTGCTTAGTATTTTACACAAGTTAATCTAAGTTATTAATTATAATATTTATTTATGCATTTTTTTTATCGATAATCACAGTTTTAGAGTTAAGTAATCACTGAAAACACAATTGAACCTCTAACCATGATTACCAGTTTAAGGTACCTGAATTTACGCAGCACAGTTAAGGTGCGCAATGGAAATATCGACTAAATTTTGTATTTAAAAATGTATTTGTAATCGGAATGGCGATTATTTTTAGTACATTATTTGTATCGGATAATTTTTATTATGATTAATAACTACATATCGAGTACGAATATATTTTATATTTAGACTAGTCACGTGATGTGGCAGTCGCGCGATTTTAGCACATTGACTTGCAGTATTGATGTCACATACAAATATCACTAGTGCAAGGACATAACAAAGTTTAATTTCTAAGTTTATTATATAAATATTTTCAACACACCTTGTAGTTTCTAAAAAGTGCTGCGATCCTGTCTAAATTCTGCAATTTCATTGTTAAAATTATATTTGTATGACCAAATGCTATATTTTTTGCTGGTCAGCGGCATGAAATATTGATATAATTAAATTTTTTTAAAGATTTCATCAGGATCGCAGCACTTTTCAGATACCTTAATAGTTCTAGAGATGAAATGTAAAAGCTTACTATGATCCATAGAGTATATGCCCGTGCACTAGATCGATTTATTAAGACCCCAACATTTCCCTCCGGTGTAGTTGCATACAAATATACGGCAGTGTCAATTAAATACGTAATGTACTGAAAATATATTAATAAAATAGTGATGAGGACATTAAATTCAAGCTATTAGCCCATAGAATAACTGTAAATAATATTTTATTTAATTAGAGAATACATATTTTGTTGAGAAAATATTACTTGATCTGTCTCTCTCTGCATACAAACTACGTCACGTTGTGAGAAATGACGTCATATTGACAAGTGTATTGCGATCAGTGACTTGTATATAACTTGTTATGTGGGATTTAACTAAAGACAAAACAACACGCTGTAGTAAGTTTTTACGTAGTTGGATGATTTCTTACTGGTTAAATTAGTAAATCCACTCATTTTGTGGTATTTTAAAAAAATGTTGTATGACGTATGTTGTGTATGTTGTCATAGTCAAGTTTTTCCGTACAAATTAGGCCTCGCCTCCTTTTTGTAACCTTAACTGTGCTGCGTATCAAGATAAGAAAAGAGCACAGTTAATGAAATAATTCAAAATATTGTAAAAGAAAAATATCTTATTATTAACTAGTAAGCCAGTGAAAAAAAATAAATTGACAAAATATCACTGAACAGTGACGAAAAGGTCACTGAAACGTGGCGGAAATGTCACCAAGAGACGACGGAAACTTCACTGAAAGTGGACGGAAAGGTCACTGAAAGTTGACGAAAATAAGTTCACTGAATGGTGACTGAAAGGTACCTGAAATGTGACTGAAAGCCAACTGAAAGGTCACTGAAATGTATGTGCCATTCAGTGGCTGAATGGCCATTGAAAAGTCACTGAATGTCGGCTTGCAGTTTTAATTGAAAGATCATATTTCTTTCTGTGACAGGAGGGGAGAAGCAACCGGCCAGATATAAGCTTCTTCTAAAAAAAAAAAATGAACACTGTTTTATAGAGGAGTGTAAGAGTTGCTCAGCTCGGTTATCCTGTAAATGTTCGCAATGAAAGGTCTAGATGTATATGAAAATCACACATGATCGGTCCAAGCTCATTCGGGACTCTGCCTTCCTTAACCTTCAGTGGTTAGGATAGAAAATCAATTAAGTCTGGAAGTCATATTGATATTATGGATTGCAATTAAGTGTAAAGTTTCACGTTACGTCACGATCTAGTTTGAAGATGCACCAAGTTTAAATAAATTACGCCCCCGCTATGTGATAGGTCAACTCATATTAGACATTTCCAGATTTCGCGATCTCGAGACCGTACTGGCACACTGACTCTGACAGTTGTTTCAAAATTTTTGGGGCCAAGTCAAAATTTGATTTATTTACAAACAATAAAAACACTGTTTCCTAAATAAAGCAACGTAATTATGTAGCATTTAAAGTCATATGTGGCGTATTTTTCATAGTTTTACTAAGATTAAAATGATCTTTCTCTTTGTTTTTGTTACTTTATATAAAGATAGGACCTTCCTGTAAATAACACAATTTAAGTCAATCGCGTGACATAGAAATCCCAGATTAAAACAATAACCGGTTTATTTTCTACTAGGATTAAAATATCATATCAAACACAGTTTAAAGTCAATTCAACCTACATGTTAGAAATATGGGGATGACACTGTAAGCCAATGACAACTCTTGTGTCGATTTCAAAAGTTTATTCAATAAATCCAATTTACAATTTTTCCGTGATCGTATAGTTTTAGAAATATTCGTTCCTGAAATATGAACAGAAAAGACCAATACACTTTTTATATAGATGTCCAAAGGATCCGTCAAAAATATATAGAGTTTAAGACCGAACTCCAAATAAATAAATAAACAAAAGTCCAAAAGAATGATTCCCAAAAATAGAATAAGAGAGAGTTGGTAATTTCAGAATAAGACCGGGAATACTCTTTTCTGACTAAAACAGGGTATTTTGTGCTCAGTGGGTATCCATGGTCCCGGATATAAAAATGCATTTCATTGGCTAATTCACCATCACTAACCACCTACGCTTTGTCCGTAGATCTGTCCGTTGACCTATGAACCCCAAAATGGCACCACCCTCGAATACAGGTAAACACTCATTACTAATATTTATGGGCTCAGTCCCCATCTCTGAACCACAGGAGTTCTAGCCTTAAGCTCTATTAATTATTTACTTCAAAGTTCCCAATTTTATTGCTCTTAGTCAAAACTCTTAATAATACCATTGTATTTCCGTTCAAATTTTATTACTTACTATCGATGGGCTTGATTGGTCTATTCGGATCAATTTCATTACAAAATGCTCTACCAAATTATAGTGTATTTGAACAACAACAAAATCCAATTTGTTTTGACAAGATAATAATTGTTTACAAAATTAAAGTCTTTTTCCCAATTATAAAGTCACCGAATTTGCGTCACTAATAATTAACATTCTGATTTAATAAACCTTTATATCATTTTACCTTCACTGCTAATAACTAAAATGATTATGATATTAATATTGTCTAAGTTTAAAATGTTCATACAATATGTCTGTGCTAAACCCTATAGGTTTACAACATTTGGGTTCAAAATCAGTGATTTTATTTTGAATCTTATTTTGAATTTAGATGGCAAATATTATCTTAATCTTTGTTTAATCTCGTGTTTTACTTTTTTAGTTCAGATACACCATACTTAGTAAATAGCTTTATAACCCTTTTAAAAAAACTTTTTATACGGCCCCTTATATGTCGAAGTAAAGAGTACGAGTCCGAACTCGTGGCGCTCTTAGCTGGAAATATCTATTATTGGCATTGAACGGAAATACATGCAAACGAAAGCTTGCGGTTAGGAGGTGCGTACTATTTACCTTGGGCGCAGCTGTCATAACAGCTTGTGACATAATGCAAAACTGCACACTTAACTGAAATTGATCATAAACTTACATAAATCAGCACCAGAACGTGACCTGGTTTATCTGATTAATTGAGCATTTTGTCTACAACTCTCAAAATGCTCATAAATGTATATAACGTTAGCAATCAATTCCATTCTGAATGTATTTTCATTTAATTAATGCACAGTTTGACTTAAATTCATTGAAATTCGTAACATAACAGACATGTGGTTAACTTGGAGTAAACACATGTTAATTGTGTGTTTAACACAAATGGTTCAAACCATTTGTTTAGAATTTTTCCAACAAAATATGTTCAAACAAAGAACATATCTGATTGTTAACTTCCTTGGACAAAGAAATATATTTTAATAAGTTATTTACAAAAACTAGAAAAGGAAATTTTTGAATAGAATGTTCTTATATAATATCAAATATCAAGTTCTGATACTTCAATTTTATAACAAGGCTTTGGCGTTTTTTTTTTGTTTTTTTTTTTTTATCTTCATCTGATTTTTCTTTTTGCAAACAAACGAAACATTTCATGCGTTGAAGACATCGAAATCCTTTCAAAGGGTTTGAAAAATCTATGTACAATCCCTTTTGTTTTGGATTAGGCAGACAATCAGGAAAGTGTTTGGTCAGAAACAGAAGCTGTTAGGAGCCATATAAAAAAAAATATTTTATCTGGCGGGCGCTTGAAAGAAAGATAATTGCCACCAATAACAAAATGTTGTAGCAGCCAGATTTTTTTTGCATGTCACTTTCAGGCTTTCATAAACATACATGTACATGTTGTTACTTAAAAGATAAATGTAAAATCATATGGAATGAATTTACGTAACTAAAATTCCTGAAAGACCTTTCAATTTTATTTTACCTCTAACGACACCCTCTACGAGCATCCATCTTTTCTCTGCAATAGCATTTGGTTCCGCTAAGTTTGAACTCATTCCATTGCAACTTTTCTGAAAAGGTAGTCTTAAATGTAAAGCAATTGTTAACAACTAATAGATGTTTCTCCCAAGAATCATGAAGTCTTTATGAATGCTCTAGATTTATCTTTTATAAGTAAATTCCTGACAGGGCATTTACACGATTATTTCATATAAAGCGAATCGGAAATAGTGATATTGAATATATTCATGTATGAAACATCTACAATTCATGTTCACTGAGATTGTATTTGTTACGCAAAACATTACATATATTCCACAAGGCAAATAAAACGATCTACATAACGGGTAAGCTATAAAACTCGGAACTAAATTCCAATCAATTACTAGCGTCAAATCCAAATGTGGTCTTTAGACAAGGTGAATTAAGGATGGTTTTGCTAATTTTCTCTTTCTTCAAATAATCAGAGAGTAAATGAAAATACCGCTAATGTTATTCATAGAATTATCACAAGACCTCAAAACTGCAACCTTTAAAGGCGCTGATGTCCTAAAAAAGTAGTAGCAATTGTTACCTTATGGAATCCATCCAGTCTCACATACTGCCAATGATAGTCACTTTAATGACGTGAGATAAAAAAAAAGCCTAAACCGTTTCAACCAAGTGCATGTAAAAAACGTTTTAATTGGATAATATCTAAGCGCGCTAGCTCAAAACAAAAGTTCGTTTAAAATGAAACGAACGCACAAAGTAATAAAGGTTGGCAAAATGATACAGTTAAGATTTATAATTAAAGGAAAGACAAGTGGATCCATTTAATTTGTATTTTCCTTTTGGTTTCTGCTTCGACAAATCAATAAGGATTCTTTACAACATTATGTAGTCTTTTTTTAATAAGATGTTAAAAATCACACAATTTCAATAAATAAGATTTTAATAGCTAAGAAACATTTACTTCGTCTTGTATTGGCATAGGTTGTCAGTCCAGATATTGTTAAGAAAATTAAAAATTTCTTTGACATGGTGGTTAAAACGAGCTATTTAATAATTCAATCCTCACCGTACTACATACTTTGATTTGTCAAAGCATAAATGTCACAGACACTGCTTATATTATTAAGGTCTTCCGACTTCATTCGGAAGACCCTGCTGTTTTTCTTATGTTTTCTATTATTATTATTATTGTTATTCCCTTTTCATAGTACACGTGATTCCTCGGAAACTCGGAAGACCTACTCGTTGCTTTGCAATGAGCTTTGCTCTTGTTCTAATCTATAATGCTTCTTTCCATCTGCCTCCCGTTAAGAGGTCTTGATAAAAACCCCTAGCTTTTTCTAGTAATGTAACACATGGTTTGAGAACAAATAACTTGATTTACTACATACATCATAAATGTTTTATTATCAACATAAACTCAATTCCGCCAAAAAATATCAGTATAAGTTTTTGAAAGAAAAAAAAATGTAGTACTAAAATGCAGGAGCAGGGATAAAAATTTTATAAAACAACCAGGGTCATAACATTCACTCAAAATGATACAATTTTATTGAATAAATAAAAAGGATTGGAAAAAAGTTCTGTATACATTACCAAGTTCCTCTTCATAATCTTTTAACAATGTCACATGGCATTAATCCTTTCTAATATTCACACTTTTAAACACCTGTTCTTTCTCTATTTTTTTTTTAATTCACTAGGAGACTTAAGACAGACGAAACAAATTAATTTATGCATACATTTATTGATTGTTGCATTATCATGGAATGCTTGGACCGTTTTATCATGACAAAATTAAATTCTTGATGTGCAATTATCTTTTTTGTGGTGTGCTTTTGTCAATATAAAAATGTGGTTTTGTCATTTTGTGGTAAACATATGTCATTATGTGCTTTTATCACTGTGTAATGTGCTCTTGTCATTACATGTATGTGATGCATGTGCTTTATCAATATGTAATAGGTTTTTGTTATTATGTCTTGTGCTTTTGTCATTATGTGAAGTGCTTTTATCATTATGTGTTGTGCTTTTATCATTATGTAAAGTGCGTTTATCATTATGTGACTGTGACATACTTTTATAATTATGTGAATAGATTTTATCATTTTTTAAAGTGCGTTTATGATTATGTGATGTGCTTTTATCATTATATGAAGTGCGTAAATCATTAAGTAAAGTGCTTTTGTCATTATGTGATGTATTTTGTCGTTATTTTGTGTACTTTAGTCATTTTGTGTTGTGCATTTCTCATCATATAAAATGCATAATTTCATATGTTTGTGTAATTTTCAAAAGCCATTACGTTGTGTTCTGCAGTCTTCATGTGTGCAAACATCTTTACGTTATATGCAAGTTTTATCGTGGTGGAAAGGTTTTCTTTTTACATTCAAAACAATATATGATAACAAAAAATTCAAACAAATTTAAGATAGATCATGTAAAAAAAACCCTTATTCGAAAATTTAATGTGAAAAATTTAGCATCACTTTTTTCCGAACACATCAAACTTAAAACTTGGTACTGACATAAATTAACCCCTCCCTTCATGTGATATATTATTTGCAAGCTTGGCTCGTTAAATTTTCCTTCAGGCATTCGATTTTTTCTCTTGCTGCCCCCCCCCCCACTTTCTCTCTGAATTTAGTTCAGTCCATGCATATTTCTAGTTTATGTTAATTAATATAGCACAGCAAACCCAAGCCATACCTCAATTACGTTTTGTGTTTGAAGAAATTCCTTTATTCCCCTTATCCATGTCAAAAACCTGTTCTACACCTGTACCATCAGATCTATTTTTCCTCCGTATAAATCCATAGCAGTTGTCCGGTCCACGCAGTTAACATTTACATGTATCATAATAACCCAATGTTTTAAAATGACAAAAATATAGGCCAATTCGCGATCAAATTTCACACGTTTTTCTATAAAAGTACTATCAGTCAAAGAAGGCAGATCAATGTAGAAAATATAAACAAACCTTCATGAATATTCACTATAGCTAGACATTTTTTCTACGTGTAATTGAATTTATGTTAGAAACACATGCATATGTTCCACGTATTGTAGTACTTTTTCAAGAACAGCAACTTCTTGAAAATAAATCGAAGTAAAAGTTGACCTTAACGTTAGCAACAAAATGAATCTTGCACATCAAGAAAAGATGTTTTCGCCACAAATAAAGTCTTTTGAACACGATGTAATGGCTGTTGAAAGTACCTGATCTTGCCAAATGCACACCACATAATGCCAAAAGCACAACATGTAATGACAAATGCACAGCATATTATGACTAAATCACACAACATAATGAGAAAAGCACATCACATAACAATAAAGCACATCACACAATAACAAAAACACATCACATAATGACAAAAGCAAATCATACAATGACAAAAGCACATCACACAATAAAAAAAAGCACATCACACAATAAAAAAAAAACATATCACACACATGTAATTACAGAAGCACATCACATAATAACAGAAGCACATCACACAATGACAAAAGCACATCACGTAATGACCTTTGAACACCACTTATTGATAAAAACACATTATATATTAACGAAAGCACATCAAAAAAAGATAAATGCAGATCAAATCCTTTTTTCAATAATTTTTTTCATATACCAACAGACAAAGTGACTTTTATTTATTTATCATAGCATTAACAACTTCCCTACTTGAAAGTCTCCGAAAACATCAAAAAGTTAAACAAAGAGCTAGGTTCACTTATTCATAAAATGGTTTGTACTTTTATCAATTAATTATCTTTCATCCTCTTTCCCATTTAATGAATCAAAATAAAGTAGACACTTATGTGCTTTCATTTCCTATAATAAAATTTCTGTATGAGATTCTGGATATTGTAAAAATTACAATGTTCTTGAAATTTGAAGAAAACATGCGTTTTTGATTACCTTCAGCAATGGATTAACATATGACCACAGCCCATGATCCAAAAAAGTGAAACATGTTTTTTTTTTTTATCTTCAGAAACAGATCTTTCATTATGTATTTGCATAATTTTGATTAGAGGTTGTGCTCTATATGAAATATTGAAAAAAAATACTTCAACTTTAGGCCATTTCCAATGGAATTTACAGGATATGAGGAAAATGACACATTCAATGACGTCACAATGCATTGCCTAGAGGGAAAATTACGTCATAATTAATAGATACGAGGTCAAGAACACTCCAAGTGAAAATACTGCATTTGCAACCTAAACTGGGCGGTTTTGATTTTTCAGAAATCCCCAGGACCATAATAAGGCCCAAAGTGGTTCTTGCAAATTCTTTAATTCTTCCAAATGACGGCATAATGAATACTGAAATAAAAATATAATTATTTTTACATGTATCCATTTTTTCTATTTTTAGCATGGAACCCCAATCGGTAAAGCACTCTCTTGGTGATCGGGAGGTCATCTCTGCCACAACTGACCTAAGTCTATAAAAAATGGGACAACTGTTCCTTCGCAAGGAGTTCAGCAGTTTGAAGTGAAAGTATGGATTCCTTCGGATGAGACCTTATAAACTGGAAGGCGTTTGCACGATTAGGATCTACCTCTGCTCAATGGCCTTGAGTGCCAAGTAAAGTCAAAATCTGAGGCCAAACACCAATATATGGTGAATGCACATCATTAATACATTTTCAATAGGGATGTAAAAAAACATACAATATAGCAATCTTTATATTTATAGCTTATACTTTTTTTCGAAATAATTCTTGAATACGTAATGGTTATAAGCCTCAAACTGTCCATTATGTCAGATATTAGACGACCCGAGGCGCGTTAGCGCCGAGGAGAGTCTAATATCTGACATAATGGTCAGTTTGAGGCTTATAACTTACTTAAAACATTTCACCCTTGTCGTACACTTCCATTGTTAACTTATTGGACAGTCACAGGTAAGGTCTCGTTCTGCTTGGATGACTACCTGGCACTGTTCATCAAGTTAG
The DNA here is from genome assembly GCA_003671525.1 of Saccostrea glomerata. NCBI lineage: Eukaryota > Metazoa > Mollusca > Bivalvia > Ostreida > Ostreidae > Saccostrea > Saccostrea glomerata. The sequence goes on from PRKT01000975.1 coordinate 126,456, forward strand.
GCCAAAGAAAACCAGTTTTGGTTTTTCTTCTGTCTTTATCAATGGTAGGAATCATCGAAAGGTGTTTTATATCGATGAATATGAAAATTAACTTTGTTTATTCTTATTTATCCGCATTGCGACATTTTTTTTTATATACTACGCATGCGTAAAAGTCAGTTCTACTAAATTCTTTACAATTTATTCATTTTACAACGCAATGACCACGGATGAAGACGTACATTTTAATTTTGAAAAAAAGACCTTCAGAATCGGGTGTTTTGACGATGCCATTTATTGATTACACCAAGATGCCTAAGTTCAGGTTTTTACTGTGAAATCCGGATATATATTCTTATGTTTCGGAATTTGCAAGAAACAGTTCCCGTTAAAAGGTAATTTTTGTAAAGCAATAGGATTTGAAGGATTTTACTCAAACAACTGTTTATTAAAGCATTTTTTTATGAAATTGGGAGATTATTCCTGATGTATTTTTTAAAAATGCAATTCTCTTTTGTGAGCAGGCTTCGAACTCGGAAGGATTTTACACCAGCCACTCCTTAAAACGACAGATACTCGATTAAACGACGCAAATGGTCATAAATCATCGGACGAAATTACAGATTCTGTTGGAATTTCGTGAGCTAAATTTTGTGCTAAATGCGGAAAAATGGATATTTCAATAAACAAAAAGCCCAAGGTTGTGTGTAAGAAAACACATGCTTCTCATTCATCTTTTGTGTCCATTGGATTCTATATATGTCCCGTGGATCAATCATTGTGAAACGAATCTATTATATAGCAATGAACGGTGAATTTAGGAAAATTATAATCGGAGCCACGGATGCGTTTACAATAATGAATCTGAGACATTCAATTCACTGGATTATTTGTGCCATTTTCAATAGGATTTTTTGTGAAATATTAAAATTAAACGCTACTAATTTCCTACATAGTTCATATTAAATTGTTTGATTTGTTATTGCCTTTTACGTGGTGCTTACTTTTTTGCCTCGCCCTTTGTTCTCATTTTAACGTTACCTGTACCTGTCCAATAAGTTGAATCTTAGTGGACACCTTCAGGTAACTTATTGGACGGGGCGCAAGACAATAACAAATTTATTGAACCAGGTTTAACAAAAGATGACGTCACAAAAATGTTTTAAGTCTTGTTAAACCATTTTTTTTTTGTTCTGCGAAGAACCATATCCTTTTCAAATTAATATTAAAGTATAATGAAATTCGTATCCTTGATTTAAACAAGGTAAAAAAATTAACATTTCTGAAGATTGTCAGCTTATAGTGTGCATTATATTACGATTACAAACGCATTAATAAACTATTACCTGACAATCGTCCTAGAGATAAAAATTCATCAATATGAAGAGCAATGGATACATCGAAGAATCTGGGGTATATAGTTTTTATCGTGTTCGTCTGTCTGTCTTCTGTCTTTCTGTTTATCTGCAAAAACATTTACCTTGCCCATAATTTTTTGATTGAGTGGAGGTAAGTGTCAAAGTTTTCGATAAAGTTTTTCAAAGTTTCAAAGTTTTCGCCAAAGTTTTTCAAAGTTTCAAGGTTTCTATAAAGTTTTTCAAAGTGTCCAAGTGATCACTATAGTAAACCTAAGTTTTCAAAGTGTTAAAGCTATAACTATAGTTAACCATAGTTAACTATAATAAACTATAGCTAACAATAGTATTTTTTGTTAGGGAGGGCTTTCTTATTTCACAATTGCATTTTTTAGAGGACCCTACTTTGAATACCAATATATTTAATATTCATTTAAAGCAATATGAGCTGCATGCTTGACATCGGAAAAAAAATGTTGCAAATTTGTAATTAACTATTTCAATGACAGAAAAATAGAACATTTATAAACTTCTGTTGGTCAAATTAGCTATGAAAGAACTTTTTATACGCTTTGATTGAAGCAAAATTGAAATATTGTCGTCCTGTACAATAATAATTTCTTATATAATACTGTATATTCGGTGGTAAATAAATTTTTCTTCTGAAACATTTCTAAACTTTATTTTGGTTTTATTGATCATAAGGGTTTATATTACATAAAGATTAATCATAATAACATATTTTACCAGCAAAATAAAATTCTAAAAAATGCAGCTCATATTGCTTTAAGTAAAACTTAATCGTCGCTATATTGCCATACGGGGGCATTGGTGTTTCAAAAATACATCCTTTTCATCCTAGCTCTTTCTTTTAGTACTATAATATTTTTCTAGCTCTTTATTTTAGTACTATAATATTTTTCTATTTTTCTACGGCAAACATATACTGAAATTTATTGCGATACAATATATTAAAGTTGATAATAATATTGCTATGACATGCACTTTTCTATGTTTTTAAAAATATAAAGTAATTCGCATTATTTGTTCTTAAGCCACGTGTTACATTACTAGAAAAAGTTAGACATTTCATCAACAACTCTTAACTGGAGGCAGATGGAATGAAGCAATGCAAATAAGAACAATATTTCATATATAAGCAGCATATCCGATATTTATCCGTTGAAAATCAAAGTCTGAAATAAGGTGTAGATTTAATTACTAAACAGTACGTTTTAACCACCATGTACACAAAATGGTTTACTCTCTTGATAATCTCTGGATTGATAACTATTGCTAATACAAAACAAGGTAGATATCTATTTGATACTTGTATCAATAATGCTTATTTGATATTATATGTATATTTACATCTTATTTTAAAAGACAAATAAAGATTTCTTAACCTTTCTGCAGAAATTAAGAAAAAGAACAATCTGTATTGCAATGAATCACGAACGATATCACTTGGTCAGGCTTAATTTCATATGTACTACTATGATACTTACCTTTTTTTATTTCACACTTTCCTCATTATTAATTAATGTGCGCTTTTCTAAATGGTCCTGCATGAACTGTTTAGTTTTGTTATTCCTTTCCTTTTTTTACTCCTTTTCTTCACAACCTATCACAAACTCAGGTTTTAGTTCAATATAGGATGTTGAAAATGCATGACTTACTTTTTGCCAATCTGAAATATGCCATACATTATTCCCAATTGAAGATCTGTTCTTCTTGATCATATTATTTTTTTTCCTTCAACTTACAAAAAACACCGTATTTTTAAAACAAAGTTACAATTGAAGCCAGGCAACAGAAAATAAGGACTTTTCTTTTTTCAGTATTTTATGAAAAGCTTTTGAATCATAAATGTTTATATAATATAATATTATGTACGCCCCTGAAATATTTAGCCTCCTCCGATCAGAAATGAAAGATGTAATTCAACATAATTGATATGAAAGTTAAATTTATGTTGTAAATATATAATTTCGTGCCACATTTTCGAATGAAAACAAAGGAAAATATTGTAAATAGTATTTAATTTTCATGCCTCGAATTTTAAAGATACATGTGAAATGATTTTGACATAAAATTTTAGTACTATCATAAACCCATTTACACAATTTTAATCCTCCAAGTGTTTCATATTATATAAGCTAATTTGTTATTAAACAATGTTAACGAAAACATTTTAGATAAATAATTACGATTGAATATATTTGAATAATGATAAATCAGGATTATGTATATCTGATTTTATCTCTTAATTCACAAAAAAAAACAGATTTTTTTTTCGGATCATGCTTTAAATATTTATTCCAGGTCTTTTTTATTTTCATATCTTGGTTAAGAGCGCAGTTGTCTTTATTATTCAAAAAAGGTTAACCCCCTAGCCGAGATTGTATCCTACGATACCAATACATGTTTTATAAAGCATTTTTTTTATATCCTGCGGGTATAATATATACACGTGTCTGTCTTTTTTTCAGTGATCCCTTTGCGTCCAATGACCTGTGAAAGAGGATGGGTTCAGTTCGAAAGAAGCTGCTATTTGTTTGTTAACAAAGCAGTAATTCTCAAAGATGCAGTTGTAGGTATTCACTCCAAGAATAAACTAAATTATATTTTATAGAGGAATATTTATTTGGAAAAGGATTGAAATTAACAGTAATTTGTTTTAAAAAATTCTTTTGCTTTCAATAAAAAAAACCTTTAACTTTATTTTTCACTGGAACAGAATTATTGCAACCGAGCTGGCGCACACATTCTTGAAATAAAGAGTTCCCATGAAGAGAAATGGGTTGACCTGCAGCTAAAAATTAGAGGTAGATTTCTCAAAAAAACGAAAAGAAACAAATATCCCTTTGTTGATTTACATGTGTTACTTTTTATAACGTTTTATAATTAGGCTTTCAGATTACATGGACTGGACTAACGGATATTGTCAAGGAAAACGACTTTGTCTTCATTTCAACTGGCGGGAAAGCAACTTATACGAACTGGGGAAAGAGCGAACCCAATAATGTTGGGAAGATGGAGCACTGTGTTGAAAAGTGGGCAGGGGGAGGATGGAATGATAGAAATTGCGATGTTAAATTTGCTTTTGTGTGTGAGATAAATTCCATATAAGATACCTTATAAAAAAATTTATCTTAAACTGTTTTCTGTTTTCGATACAAAATGTGAGAAAGTAACACTTTCAAATACAAATTATAAATCAATAGTGAAAGCATGAAATGTGATGCACAAAACTAAAATAATAAAATGAAATTCAAAATAACAACTTCTCTTCACTAAAATTTTTTATACCTATGTCTTACTTAATAAAATGTGTTATATGTAAAAAAAAAAATAACATCTGATTTTTCGGGGGTAGGGGGTGACTATTCAGAGTAAACTCGATTCTCATAAAAACCATAGGCACAACGTTAAGAAGAACCTCATTGTGTCAGAACAAAAAAGATATTTTGATGTATTCATTTCTTAGAGAAAACTTTTCTATTAGATGCTAAATGGTGACTCTAAGACGAACGTCAGGTAATTTCTGTCATTGATATATAAATATCTATTGACAGTCATTGCAGAACAGTTTAGAAGTAAGTCATTTTTATTCCAGGATGACAATGCCCCCTGCCATGCCTTACAGTGGATTACAGCTTGGAAACATAAGAATCATTTAGATTGTCTTGACTGGAAATCACAGTCACATGACCTCAACATCATTGAAAACATATCGCTAATTCTAAAAACCTGATTGAGAAAAATCACCGCCAGCAATAAAATCCAAAGATGATTTGATGTTCTTCGTATGAACAATATCCAAAAGGAGGTCAATTTTTGACTAACAAGTTGATGAAACAAGAACATCAGTAGTCTGGTTAAAGTCATCATTTCGTAATATCTATGGTTGATGCAATGACCCTGTCAGCAAAACAATTTATCATTGAGTCAAATGCTGACTGACGTTTTTTAAACTTATTCTTAGTCCATTATTTATACAATGAATTGACGACGGATTTTTTCCGTTATTTCCCGATAATGACAGGGAGGACACGGCGGATGTGACCGATCGGGGCAGGGGATGCTCACTCCTCCATGGCACCTAATCAAGTCCCTGTTGTTTTGGTTCCCCGTATTTGCTCCGCTCCTATTTTGTATTGTTTTATGGACCTTTGATCTTGAAAACTGTTCGTTATATCAACATATGTTTTACTGATCTCTGAAGTTGACACACTCTAACTTCCCCTTACATCAGAAACTTATTTGTTTAGAAACAATGACGTCAGGGAAAAATTACATCAATTTTGGCACGTCACTGTATACATCTTCCTCATTTCAAAAGGATTTCAAAAAAGACATTAATCCAATTTGTGAATGTCGCAAAAATGATCTGATTTCCCTTAATGCCTACACAATCGAATCAATGACAGACATTACCTGACGTTCGCCTTTGATTCACTATTAAGCACCTGATAGAGAAACTTTCTCGAAGAAATGAATACATCAAAATATCATTTTTGTTCGATGGTGTCGATCTACATCGGAATATCTGGATTGTAAGATGGAATGCATATTCTTTATGAGGGAATAAAACTTTCAAATGAGATGTCTAATGACACATAATCAACAGTTATCTAGCGATATGATTTGATACCATTTTCGCATGAAATAAAAATTTTGTTCATTTCTGTGATTTTCTTTCTTTTTTTTTTTTTTGTTTGTTTGTTTTCCATATCTTTCAGGCAATCATTAAGTATTCCCTATCGTTCTTCTTATAAAATCTATTCTGAGGAATCCTTAAAAACAGGATGAAAAACCTTAAGGTCTTAGGTCAAAGATTAAAACTATAAGTCTATCAATGTCGAGCTATCTAATTGGTCCTAATTTAATGTTCGGAGATATATTTCATTCTTCATCAATGCCAATTTCATGATTTCATTTGATACATGAATCCTTTATCAAAGCTTACCATCACACAAACACGTCTTTCATATGTCAAGAATCAGATAACTTTGATTGTTTTATCTTAAGGCAGTAATTAACAGAATATTTTATTCAAACGTTGTTATCAAATGCACTTACTAAACGTCACTTGTTTCAGATATTGTTATCAAGACATTTTGACAGAAAATATTTCTTACTCAAAACATGCAAAGAACATTTGCTCCTTTTTATCTACAAAATAAGAACCTATATAAACAAAAGATAAACACAATGTAAATAAGAGTAACGCTAGATACAGGTTTTTGATATCTTTGGACCAATATATTTCTAAAAATAATTATTAATACTTAGAGGTACGTAACCTTTGCCTGGGCTGTTTCTTTTTTTCCCTGTACAAAATACCGAAAAAAATCCGGGAATCAATCATTTACCGATTTACATAAAATGAATAGAAAAAGAAATAATCTTCTCGATTGTTTTATACATTCCGGATTGGTTTCATGTTTGTATTTAAATAAAGTTTTATTTTTTGTATATACAGTGATTGGTATAGATGTTCATCAGTAAATATGCGTAGAAACGTCCAAACTTAGCTTCTAGTCACTTAGTTGCAAAATCATAGTCAGAGTTTTGTAAAGCGCGCATTGTTAGGAAATAATGTTTAAGCAGAATTTTTAGCGAGGATTTGATTTTGGCATTATTAGCGAGGGTTCTGAGATTGCTTAAATTAAATATCGCTATTTTTTTTAAGTGTTTAATTTGTAATTGCTTCTTTAGTGAGCATTTTAAAATCGCTTAAATTACTTCTCGCTAAAACTAAAATACCATATTTAAAGGAGAAACAACTAAATTTGCGTCTCGCTAAAATTTCCACTTAGACGGTAAAAATTCTATTTGTGATACTACATGCAGTCTGTATATCTTAAATGTGATTCTTTTTTGCAGAAAGTAGCGTCAAGGAATGTTACTTTAGCTTTGTAATGTATAGAAAAGTGAAAATAAAAATATTTTGAAGAATCATTTCGTATAACATACGTGTGATATTTAAAGTCTATCAATAAGGTCAAAAACTTGTAAATGAAAAGAACTAATTTAAAAGAATCTACATCTACATCTATAGGTTACGAAAACACTGTCTTCTTGGACCTTTATGTTTCGGTGGGCGGCGCTGGCGATAAAAAATAGTAATTAAAAAAGAATAAAAGAGATAAAAGTGTATGTCCCAGCTTGTTTTCAACTCCTCCCATTAGACCAATCCGACTACCGTAGCGATCCAGGGATCTTATGATCCCAATCGGCACAGCTCCAATCTTCGCTGGGGTCTACTTACAAGCTGGACGATAGCTGTTTAGAAATGGAGTGTGGTGAGCCCCTGCTTGAAGGATACCAAGTCAGGAGCCTCAACAATGGATGCTGGTAGTCTGTTCCATTCTGGGATTGTCCTGGGGAAAAAGCTGTATTTCATGGTGTCTGTCCTAGTCTGGTGCTGATTTATCTTCAGGGTATGTGCTGATCTAGTGGCTCTAGTAGTAAATGAGATGTAATTGTCTGACGGTATATCTACTAGGTTGTTGATTATCTTATATAGCATGGTAAGCTGAATTTTGCATCTTATTGATGATAGAGATTAACAATTTAAAGTGTCTTACATATCTGTTACGCTGCTGGTATTGCGATAACGCCTGGTGGTAAATCTGGCTGCCCTTCGTTGTACCATTTCAATTTTCTTCATCTGTTTTTTGTTGTGGGGATTCCAGATCGAAGCACAGTATTAAAGATTTGGTCTTACAAATGTGAAGTAGGCTGCTGATTTAGTGTCCTGGCTCGTGATGTTCAAGTTTCTGCACAGGAAGCCTAGCATGCTGTTAGCTTTCTTCACTACCCTTTCGATGTGATTATTCCAAGTTAGGTCTTTGGTGATGTCTACGCCTAAATATTTGGTTGTATCTGCTGTTACTAGTAATTGTCCTTTAAGATGGTAGTTATGCATGATGGGGGATCTAACTTTTGTGACTCTAAGGATGTTGCATTTGTCGGGATGGAATGACATACCCCAGATTTCTTCCCACTTTGCTAGTTCAATAAGATTTTTTTGAAGGAGTTCGGTGTCTTTCTTTGTGTTTATTTGTCTGTATACAACTGCATCATCGGCAAATAGCCTTGTTCTTGATGTAACACACTCCGGCAGATCGTTAATGAAGAGCAGGAAGAGTAACGGTCCGAGGACAGTACCCTGAGGCACACCGCTTATCACACTCCCCTTT
>PRKT01000976.1:0-64471 GCA_003671525.1 Saccostrea glomerata
CTTTCATATAATACTAATCAAAAGGGGCTGGCCCCTTTAATTAGGGATCTAGGGGCCTTGAAAGTCTTTGCTTTATAACTCAAAAACGGTAAATATTTCGATCTGGATTTTACGAACAAAATTGTTCATTGACACCTTTTTTATCTGATGAAAATGTTTTGTGTTCGATTATAAGGGGGTATTGCGTAATAGGTAGTAGAAAGCAGGCCAGGTAAACAGGTAGCGTTTTTCGTTCGGAAAGGAAATCAGACCTCTTCATGTGAATAACTTAAACAGACTTGCCATCAATTATATACCCTATAGTATTTAATGTTAATTTCCTTTTAAATAAGGTTTTAAACGTGCTTTTTGGTTCACTACTAAATGATTTATTACAACTAGAGCCGAGCTCGTTGCAAAGCAACGAGTAGGTCTTCCGTCGGAGCTGCGGACAGGGAGAAATGACCTTGGGTCAAGGTCATGCCACGTTCTAATGTTAAAGCAATCTTTTAAGGGTAGATGTCATCTTATTTATGTTGTACTATTAAAAAAGATAGTAAAGGAATGTTTGCAACCTTGACCTTGTTAAAATGACCTTACGTCACACCATGACACACGCCGGTGATAAGCAAAGCCCATTTGTGTGCTACCGTATTGACGAATTCTTAAGCTATACTTTTTTCGATAGGCCTTGTCACAGCTAATACGTGTATACATATGTAAATCTAGGTATGAAAGCGTTATCCTTTCTTTATCAAAAGTCATGGTCAATTTTAAGCAATGTTTAAAGCCAGTTAAACTTCACGGTCAAAGTTCATTATATGCTATTATTTGAAATGATTTTATCACAGGTTACATACATTTGATTTTTGTGTAATACGAAAACCCTATCTCTTCTCATTCAAAAGTTATGATCAAGATTAAAATTGTGAAAAGTAAGTCAAGCCTCAAGGTCACGTTATCAAAATCAGCTGATCGGTATTTAAAAAAATGTTGTTACAGGTAATACACAGTGGTAAAATAAAAGTCCTAATTGATCTCTTTTCTCTCAAAAGGTATGACTATGGTTAATGTTTTTGAAAGCGGGTCAAACTTCAAGGTCAAAGGGTAAAAAATCATAATGAATTTTCAAAGGCGTTAACACAGGTATTACATGTACATGTTTATAAAATGAAAGCTTTCAATAGTTATGGTCAATTTAAAGTAATGTTATTTTTTAAGTAGGTCAAGCTCCAAGATCAAGGTCACGGGGTTAAAAATTACAGTATATATTTGAAAATCACATGTCACAAATAATGCACATGTGAAATATGAAAGTCCTATTTCAACTCATTCAATAGTTATTATCAATTTTAAAGTTCTCGTGACAGATGGACACTGTCAGACTGGTTGACAAATAAGGTTTAATGTGCCCTAATAAAAATAAAGACACGTTATTTGAACATATGATAAATTGAGAAATACGAAGAATAAAAAACTAGAAAATTTTAGAAAAAATTGCCCTGAAGCTATATTCAATATCCGTGTTTTTCAACTGCTTGAATCTAAAAATATTATTTACCGTGTGTCTCTAATACATTCCTTAAATTTTTCTACAGTTAAACATTCGAAACAACCGTTTTTAATAGTCCTTCTGAGCCTGAACTTGAGATAATATGGGTGGCACTGAAGCTCTCTGGTGATCCATCTCAATTTTTTTAGAACAGCTAGCGAGCTACAGATCTGCAGCATGACAATTTTCATAAAGTTAATTTTACAAATTCATTTGAAATGTAACAGAATTGAATTTTATGAAAAGAATTATTTCTAATGCTTATTTTTAACATATGCTAAAATTATTTACCTATCAAGTTAAGTTAAGACAGTAAAAAGGAATTTGTCACTCAGTATTTATTTAAGGAATTAGTGTCAATCCTCAACCTCAAAGAGCGTTCGACTTGTATGATAATTGCGTATGTGTGATAAAACTGCCGTGGACTATCCCGGACGTGAACATATGATGTACTGGACATTCCGTCATCAAGGAAATATAGTTTTACTCTGGACTATTCCGAGTTACATGTACCAAAACGTTTGTATGTATGTCCATGTGTGAGCGTTTCAACCTGTCTTTGTTTTATGTGACTTGACTTGATTTATTTTTCAAAATACAAACTTTAACGTTTTATTGCTTGACTTTCGTTTTATAAATCACTTGTGTTACTGTCACCAATTATATTCTATTAACTTTGTTTAATTGTCGGAAATGCAATGCAAAATTCGGGAAATCAAATGCAGCGAAAACTGGTACCCCATCCCACCCCCACCCCCAAAATAGTACATGTAGTACATATGCACACTTCTATGCTCGATTGTACACTCTTATCGGCACAAGTTTTAGAAATTAAAAAGTTTATGAATAAGAAAGTTTAGTGAGGCATATTTATCTTTGCCGACCCTTTCTTAAATTTATTTGACAACCTGCGAATTAAAAACAATATCGCTTATGATTATTGGTTAATATTATAATAGGTAAAAATTATGGATTAATCATGGATTTCAATACCAGCCCTGACCTGCCATTCTCGACTCTGAAGGAAAGCATTGTATCATTTCAGGGGGGTTACGTATCGCAATGAGAGGAAATTTAATAATTTAATCTCTTTTAGTCCAATAAACACGAAAGAAAGGCTTGGAATATTTGTATGAAATAACAGGAAGGAATTTTGCATTTGTTAGAAGAATTTCTAATTATTCTTTTTTTTCTCGTATTCTTAAAGCTCATGTTGGGTGCTCTTCTTTGTAAAACAGCATGTAGTTTAGTTAATATCATGTACATGCACATAAAATCGTGTCTTTTTGATATTCTATAGCTTTTTATTTGAGGAAATAAAAGAAATTTATGAGCATATCATTCGGAAAAATACAATTATAAGTTATGTAGTAAATTATGCAAAACTCAAAGTTACTTAATTTAATTTTCGATTTTCATGAGAATTGAAAACGTCACTTCCACTTACAATTTACTGTGTGCATTTGTCATGTTTGTTTGTAATTGCTAATATAAACAACATCGCAATTTTTTCTGAAATAAATTAAGCAATTAGAATAACTTGATATAAGCCCGTATACATGTACATGTAACGATTGCAATTACTTCAAAGTTGAGAGGGAGACGACGGCGCCTAAAAAATGTGTACCTTTCCAATAATAGAATCATCCGTTCAAATTAAAAACAATTAAGTTGCAGTAGTGATATCCCCGATTCTTTAAATAACGAAACTATAATGGACTTCACAAGGGTAGAATTCAACATTAATTTATGTACATGTGCAATTACAATCACTATCAAAATTGGCAGAGTTATCGATAGGTCATCCTGCGTCACCTTTCAGTGTAAACGATGGACTCGTCCAGAGAAATTATCTGTACCTGAGCAAAATCGCAGCGCCTTTTATTCATTCGTCAAAGAATAGAATCAGACATTTTATCTTTTAATACTCATACATGTTCAAGAAGACCTTTATACTTGTGTCTAGAAATATTCTTACGATTTACGCAAATAACAAATTCTTGATTTTAAACTGAGTACATCGTTTTAGATAACTCTGGGACTCGCGTAAAAATCAAAGAGCGGTAATGTTGATCTCGGGAATGTATATAGGTCAATGCATGCACGATCGATAAACAGCTTGCGCAACTGTAAACAAAACAGTCAAGGTCCGAGGAAAATTCACGATGCATGAATTAAATGACAGTGAATTATTTTAAGCTTGATTTTTTTTGTTATAAATTATGCAACATTGAGTATCAATCGAATGAAGATGATAAGTATTTTTCCTATCTCCCGTCTTGTAATTCAAACTAAATACAAGGAGAAAGTTGTCTCTGAATAATCTGTATGACATCCAGCTAGAGAATACGTTAAAAACTTTATTTCAACAAAGTTTAACATTCAATTTAGTTAAGTATATTACCTTTCCCGTGATCTCTCCGTGACCATTCAGATACCATTCAGTCGACTGAATAGCACATACATTTCAGTGACCTTTCAGTTATCATTCAGCTGTATCTTTTTATTGAATAACCGGCTTATTTTTTTACCAAACAATTTTATTTCACTTTTTTCTGGTACAATAGCATTAAATCTATCTAATTCCAAATAAAACAATTGAGGAAAAAAATAATTCAAGAAAAAAAAATCATGCTGACGATTAGGATCGAACCCGGGTCTGCGTTTGTGTCCACTACCCTATCAATTACGCTACGGCGTCTTCTTGAAAGTTAAGCTTTTAAAATCAATCAATTCGTAAACCTCGATGGAACTCTCTGTTCACCTGTTGTACCGATGAGCTGTGATGTGTATAAATCTTTATATCTTTTGTATATTCTATGTTAATTGCGCGGATTTTGGGGACAGACCAATTAATTACACATCGTCAATCGGGAGGGCAACAAGACCTGATTATATTAGATTTCTCAAAAGCATTCGATAAAGTTCCGCACCAAAGACTACTCACCAAACTGGATTTCTACGGAATTAGGGGAACAACTCACCAGTGGATGAAAGCCTTCTCCATGAAAGATCACAGCAAGTTATAGTAGAGGGCGCAACATCGGAAAAGGGGAGTGTGATAAGCGGCGTGCTTCAGGGTACCGTCCTCGGGCCGTTACTCTTCCTGCTCTTCATTAATGATCTGCCGGAGTGTGTTACATCAAGAACAAGGCTATTTGCCGATGATGCAGTTGTATACAGACAAATCAACACAAAGAAAGACACCGAACTCCTTCAAAAAGATCTTATTGAACTAGCAAAGTGGAAAGAAATCTGGGGTATGTCATTCCATCCCGACAAATGCAACATCCTTAGAGTCACAAGAGTTAGATCCCCCATCATACATAACTACCACCTTAAAGGACAACTACTAGAAACAGCAGATACAACCAAATATTTAGGCGTAGACATCACCAAAGACCTAACTTGGAATAATCACATCGACAGGGTAGTGAAGTAAGCCAACAACATGCTAGGCTTCCTGCGCAGAAACTTGAACATCACGTGCCAGGACACTTATCAGCAGCCTACTTCACATTAGTAAGACCAAATCTTGAATACTGTGCTTCGATCTGGAATCCCCACAACAAAAAACAGATAAAGAAAATTGAAATGGTACAACGCGTAATTCGAAATGGATGTCACATAGGTGAAATTAATTGTAAAGGAAAAAGAAAATTAATTCAGTTTCCAAATTTCATTCATCGGAAGCGCTTTCTGGATTTCCTAATCCATTTTAAGGTGTACTTTTTTGAACTGATAGTTTTATTATATTCATGTAAAATTAATTTAAAATGATGTCTTTCAAAAGCTAAAATATCCTGTGGTTTTGACAATTAATTAAGAAACAAAATTGATCAGTCACATTGTATGGGAGTGTGTATCAAATCTTTTAAAGAATGGATATTATACAAAATTTATTTTGCGTCGTAAATGACATTTATTAATACAATAAACTTAGATTCGTTTGGAAATACAACCTGTGTCCAATTCCGGCGTTGATTCAGTTTCTGCCTGGCCCATTGCAATCTGTTACGTCGTTGGTGATACTGCTCTAGTTGTGGCCCTTTGTACGATCTACTGCACCGAATCCCATGGCGTTTTAGAATTCTAGAAGCTGTTGTAGGATATATAGGCCTCCCATGACGTCCAATAATTTCCCTCGCCGTGGTCGGAGCTGTCGTTAAAAGGTTCTCTCAAATGACGTTGTCGTATGTACGCCTGTTGATGTGGTATTGTCACAAACGATAAGCCTGGTATTGGACGAAAATTTATTGATCCTGTCTGATGAAAACGATGCAGCAACCGGCTAATTGATTAACGTTAAAGCGCCTTGCTACCTTCCGCCGACTAACACCTGTGTGCAGCAAACCGATTGCTCGATTTTTCATTTCATTATTTTACCGCGACATGGTCTCTATTTTGATTTCTTTTATTAGTAGTGATAATACTTCCATCGACAAAGTTGATTGATCACGACAAAACTCCCTTTTTACTTTTCCTTATGTTTTTAAAAAAGCCCGATTATCTAGTGCAATACTACTCACATCGTGAAAACAACCAGTATGTGTAAGTCGGGTAGTGGAACTTAAACATCAGCACTATATATGGTGAAAGAAGATTGCAATAAAAGTTTTCAATATTTTTGAAAAAAAATTATAATGAAAAAATAGGTGTTGCGTTTTTAAAGTTCGTCAGTATATTTAAATTATTTTTTTTTATTTATATGAGAATGAAAGCTTGGAATTTCTTGAAGAAGTAGTGGATGTTGACTTTCCTTTAACACAACCAGCAGTTTCCACTCTGAATGCACTAAATCCAGCAGTTCCCACTCCGATTCCACTAAATCCAACAGTTTCCACTCTGAATCCAGGAGTCTCAACCCCGAATCCACAAAGAGCAGCCGTTTTAACCCCTAATTCAGCAGCAATATTGACTCCAAATCCAATTGCAGTTCTTGACTCCAAATACACCACATCAGCAAGAATCGATCCAAAATGTAAGAGTATTTTTTACCATATTTTTTGTTTTAAGATAAAAATGGTATTTATACCTGGATAATTAAATCTGGTTAAGGCCTATTTACACGCTCTGTACGCGTCTTTGATTTCACGTCTGACTCCAGCGATTCATTTACATTGTATATGATTTGTCAGATATGCAGTTCATTAATATTTCCCTCCAATTAAAGTTCTAATTTTTGGAGAACGGCAAATACAACCTTTCCGTTTCTTAATGATAAGCAGCTTTGTATGTAAAATATCGCATTAATATTAGAATTAAATTGGAGGAAAAGTTGGGGTAAATCCACGTGCTTATTGTACCTTATTTAGATCAACCTTCCCGACGTAGCTTTTGATTGGTTGAAACCATGTGACTTGCCAGACAGAATAGGCATGTATTTATTTCATCTGGCTTCATAAATGGCTTATGATTTTCCCATTTATGCTGTATGATTTTTAAGATTGGGCGAGTCAAATCTTACAAATCATACCGTGTAAACAGGCTTTAAATAATTATAAACAATTTTACATAATTTATGAACCATTGTATTTTCTTTTCATCTTCCAAGCCAATTTTAACGCAAGTATTAAAACGAGACATCAACTTCTCGATAAAGAATAAGCCAACTTCTTCCAAAATATTGAAAATCTTATAAAATGATTGCAAACATATTGAAGTTGTTCTGTTATCAATATACATGCTTTTCGACATGATTTATTCATAAGCACTGCTTTGGGTGTTTTGTTATATCGCTGTATTTTCCTGTTTTAGCAGTATGCGCCCAAACTTCGCTGAAAGTTCATTGCTATCAATGTATCTGGAAGATGGAATCGGCTCTTCTTATTTTATTACATAATAGCGTATATTTTTGTGTACACATAGCCTAAAACACCATAGACCTCCCGCAATGAAGGGTTTGAAGGCCGCCTCCTCCCTCTTTCTCCTACTAGATCCCTTCTCACTAAATTAAACATGCGAGATTTAATTTTTAACAGCATCCAAAGGGTTGATAGACACACTTCAGTTATATAATCCCAATGAGGGTGAATGGTTGTCATAAGCAAGACAATTAAGTAAGGATGTTCAAAGGACATGTCGCCCGGGAAATATATTAAGTAAACATGATCATCACACCGCTTCGATATGAGTGAAGAGGCATGCGTTTAATTTAAGGAGACGATGGTCGCGAATATTTTGAAAGAACGCTTTGACAAGAAGGACCAGCCACACATCATCCGTAGGCAATTGCAGGAAATCAAGCAAAGTCCAGAAGAGACGATTGAAGAATTTACTGAGCGCATAGAAAAACTTGCAGCTGAAGGGTATCCAGAGACCCGGAATTCTTTAAAAGTACCATCACCGTTGATGCCTTTCTACGCGGATGCACAGAAAAAAGGGCTGCACTGGTCACTTTGGACAAAGATCCCCAAACGCTGGACCAAGCAATTACGTACATGAAAAGCTCGATCACAAACCAAAGAACAAAGAAACAAAAAGTGTATTCTCGAGTTGTTCCACAACGGCGCTATGCCACTGTGACAATTTTGATGTTTTTCTTAATTGAGATATCAGATTTATAGCTATAATGTTTATACATTAGGCCTATTATACTTGTATTTACTTCTGAAGTCATTTCAAAATAGTACATAGTTAATATTTCGACTTTACAGATGTTTACCTTTCACTTCTTTAAGTAATTCATTGAAACCGCCATATTGTCAGTCACACCAAACGTAATATGTATTCTGTAATTCTATTGGTTAAGAGACTTAGTCCTAGCCAATCAAATTAGGCATTTATTTTTAGTGTATAGTTGGTTACTCTGCCTATAAATAGTGCTACTCACGCAATTCTCACTCACTCTGCTAGGGGTCAAGAACTGTAAGGTTCGCTTCTTAAGAACTTCGTGTTCGTTTTCTTTGTTATTAGGCTTAGGGTTAACTTTATACAAAATGTAGAATTAGATACCCATAGTAGAGTCAAGTATTGTTGGTTCAGGGCAGAATTAAATATACCTTACCTTACCTTGTTTCAGTTATGTATATTTAGGATACCCCTGTGTTTATTTTTATTTTGGTCTACATTCTTGGATGTATGGAAGCCCTTTAGTACAATAAATACATATTTTTGAAGTCACATTCTCCCCCTATATTTTTCCATTATTTAATTATTTTGGGATAAATCCATTTGTTATATTTTTGGAAACATTTTGCTTTTTGTTATCAACTAGTCTAAAGTCATATTTTTACCTTTGTTATGATAAATTATAAAACTTTACAAATCTTTTCATTTCAAAACAAGGTGATGATCATAATCTGGGAATCACAAAAGAACCTGGGTAGATAATTTAACCAGTGTGGCCCAAATATAATGGTTTAATAATACTTTCCAATTCCAAGTACTATTATCAATAGATTATATTAAATAAATTATTACATCAAAGTTAGGACTTGTGCTTTGGGAAAGGTTTGTCTTATTTTTAGTCCCTTGATTATGTAACGTATTTACAATAAATCACTGGGATCGTACCTGGTCACTTCCAGGGTTTGGGGTGTAAAACATAAAGTGATTTAAAATTGATTGGTATGATTAAAAAGGACTGCCGAAATATACAAATACGTCCTAACCTTATCTAGGTTAACAATAATCAAATGGTGAATCAATACAATCAATCAGAGGCAAGCAACAATAAATTATCTGGCAGACCTATTAATAATAACACTAAAATGCAAGCCCAGTCGCCCTCGGACTACCGCATATACTGTAGGATGCCTTATTCAGGACGGACAGTATATGTGATAGCCCTTCAACCACTACACCCACTGTAGGATGCCTTATTCAGGACGGACAATGAGTATAGCGGCCTGGACGGACTGGTCAGCCAATGCAGACGAACTTTATGGCTAGCCTCTTTGCTTGAGGTTAACCAAGTTTGTGGCAGGCCTTTTAGCAGGTTTGGCAAACCTCAAATGGCCTTCCAAATTCACTCTCTAAACTGAATTAACAGGCGAGGAATTATTAACAATGCTTTTGGCATTTGACACTTACACTCGTCTTCTCTCTTTGGCCGGCGCATCAACAATGACACAAACGACTGCAGAGTCTCGATATATATACCCTATCAAAGTCACGTGATGTTAACAATGACTAATTGAGAACTCTGCATGGTCGTACCTTAAAATTCCGGAATTGTCACACTACCCATGCCTCCGATGACATGCGCCCCGCATGTACAACTTTAATAAACTGATAATTGTATAATCAAGAGAAAGCTTTAATAAACAAACGTCATTTACAAAGAATTCCTTTCTTCTGTAATCTATAAACATATATACACCTATGTACAACTATGTGCACCAAAAAGTCAGCGAAATTCAGTCTTCTCCTTTACTACTTCTTCAATGTCAATGTCACCCTCACGAAATCTTTTGACCCGCTTGGTAGACCTCATCATGGTCCTCTCACCCGCCTCAGTCTGGGTTCCAATGTCCACCATGAATCTCTTCCTCTTACAACTCTCACATTTAGATTCTCGAGTACCTTCAACTTCTGGTTTACTAGTGGATTGAGGAATCTTCGTTTTTAGAATGTGGGGTTTGGTGGGTGCTGTTTGTTTCCTTACGACTCTACCCTCAAACAGTTTATCGTTAATGGCTTTTTCCTCTTTTTGTGATGGGGAATCTTTTGCCTCTTCTTCATTATCACTACTATCAGTAGACAGAGTGCCAATAACGTCCCCATAGTCTTGCTTAAGCCACTCTTCCCCTGATTCCTCTTCGTCTTTTTCAACACTTTCATTACAAGTTGCCTCTCTTCTCTCATCAGGCCTACCATCAAGCTTGATGGGCTCCTCAATCAGGCCAAGGTGGGCTCTTTTCTCATGTCTCTTGACATTTATCTCCTTATTGCTTGAGTAACTGCAAAAGGTGCAGTTAAATGTCCTCATAGCGCACTGTACAACATGGCTTTTGTAGTCCTCTTCCGTTCTTGCCATGTAGGTGCACATGGGGCATCTACGACATTTCCCTGAAGTAACTTTTGTCTTTGCCATCTACAAACATATGAAAAAATATATATGCATTACAGGTTTATAATATCTGTTATGAACTGTAAGCATAGTATCACTACATATCAGTCTCGTAATCATGTAACCAGATTGGTGGTCTACGAGCTCTACTTGGACGATTATTGCTTGCTGGATTAATAGCGGAGGGGATATCATCAAAACTTGCATGATGATCTGAGTCACAGTTTTCTTGACCATCATAATCATCCCTTAAGTCATCAGTTTCAATATTCACTATGTTGTCATTTTCGCCTGATAGAACTTGCATGCGCTTTTTGCGCATTCTATCTACATGAATGACTTGGTCTGAACCCCTTGGTCCACAATTTACAAGATACGTCAAATCTGACATCTTTTTCTTAACCTTGTAAGGACCCTGCCAGAAACTGGTTAACTTGGGCGATGTTCCAGGTTTTCTTCTTGGGAAATAAACATACACCTCATCATTGGGTTCAAACTTTTTCCACATCAACTTGCGGTCATGATAGTGCTCTTGTCTCACCATTGCCTGATTCATTTTGGTCCTAACAAATGAGTGAGCCTTCTCCAGACGTTCCTGCAACTTCCATACCCATTTATTGCTTGGCGTGTCTTTTATTTGAGGTGACATCTCATATTGAAGATCCAATGGTGTACCAACCTCCCTTCCAAACATCATCATGTTCGGTGTCATGCCAGTAGTTTCGTGTACTGAACTGCGGTAGGCCATCATAATGAAAGGTAAGTGCACTTCCCAGTCATTATGATGATCATTCACAAACGCACTGAGCATTGTTGTGAGCGTTCTGTTAAAACGCTCAACCATCCCGTCTGACTGGGGATGGTACGGGGTGGTATGCGTTTTCTGGATGTCGAGTAATCTGCACATCTCCTTGAAGAGGGTACTTTCATACTGTGGTCCTTGGTCTGAATGAACCACAGCTGGTACTCCAAATCTTGTGATAACCTCCTCAACAATCTTTGCTGCTACTGTGGACGCTTCCATATAATGTATTGCAAAACATTCAGTCCACTTTGTGAAGTAGTCTGAAACCACCAGAATATATCGGTTTCCATTTGCGGTCAAAGGTAGCTCTCCAAAAAGGTCTGTGGCAATTCTTTCAAATGGATAGCCAGAATATACCAACTTCATTGGAGCCTTGTTGCTTGGGATACGTGCTTTCCGCCTTGTACATACTTCACAACCAGCAATGTAGGAATGTACGTCTCTTTGCAGACCAGGCCAATAATAAGACTGTCGAATTCGGGCAAGTGTTTTGTGAATACCAAGATGGCCTGCAGATCTACAATCACGGTAGTACTTTAACACGGTTCTCCTTTCACTACTGGGAACAATGGCTTGTAGAATATCCTGCCTCGTAGTCAAATCAGTCCATTTCCTGCAGAGAACTTCATCATTTATGACAAGCCTGTCCCACTGGGAACAAAGAGACTTCACAGTGACCGACTCTGATGACCCGATGTCTTTGCTTGGTCTACTTTTGAGTGATAACCAAGCTTTTACTTTTGATATGTCTTTGTCATCATCCTGTGGACATTTCAAAGGCTTCTGCTGAAACAACTGTTCATCCACTTTGGCACTACAGATACTCATGTGGTCAGTAACACAATGCTCAGCCTTACATTGTTTACAAGGTGCTCGACTAAGGCTGTCCGCATTGCCATGCAATCCTCCCGGTCGATGTTCAATGGTAAAGTCATATGTAGAGAGAACATCCATCCATCGGGCAAGCTGTCCCTCAGGATCTTTAAAGTTTATTACCCACCTCAGTGAGCTATGATCTGTACGTAACGTAAATTGACGACCATACAAGTAATGCCGGAAGTATTTCACAAAATGAACGGCTGCCAATAATTCTTTCCTGGTAACACAAAATTTCTTTTCAGATTTTGTCAGACTCCTGCTTGCAAAAGCAATAGGCCGCTCTATACCGTCTTGCAACTGAGACAACACTGCACCGATAGCAAAACTGCTGGCATCGGTGTCCAAAATAAACCTTTCACTGAAATCTGGATGGGCCAGGACTGGTGATGTTGACAATTCTTTGCGAAGTAGATCAAATGCTTCCTGGCATTTGTCACTCCAAATAAAATGTGCTCCTTTCTTTGTTAGGTCATGAAGTGGTTTAGCTATTGTTGCGAAGTTTGCTACAAAACGCCTGTAGTAGCTACAGAAACCGAGGAATGACCTGAGCTCTGATACATTAGAGGGAACTTCCCATTCTTGCACAACCTTTATTTTATTTGGACTTGTTGATATCCCCTTTTGAGACACAATATGTCCCAAATATTCAACCTCTGACGCAAACAATGTGCATTTTCTGGCCTTAAGCTTAAGACCAGCTGCTACTAAACGGTCAAACACTTGAGTAAGATTTTTAATCATATCATCTACAGTTTCTCCAACCACAATAATATCATCAAGGTAAACAAGGCAAATTTGCCATTGCAGACCTCTCAAGACCGTTTCCATCAATCGCTCGAAAGTCGCCGGGGCGTTGCAAAGCCCAAATGGCATGACTTTGAAGTTGTATAGGCCCTTTCTGGTTGCAAACGCTGTCTTTTCTCTGTCATGGGAAGCCACTTCAACCTGCCAATACCCTGCGTTAAGATCTAATGTTGAAAAATATTTCTTCCCTGATAGCTTATCAAGGGAGTCGTCTATTCTTGGGAGTGGGTATGCATCTTGAATGGTAACATTATTTAACTTCCTATAGTCGACGCAAAACCTTGTGCTCCCATCCTTCTTCTTTACTAACACGACTGGGGATGACCATGGACTTGTGCATTCCTCTATTATTTCCCTTTTCAGCATATCATTAACATGGCGGTCCGTTTCCTCTTGCATATGAACGGGCATGCGCCTTGGAGGCTGTTTAATTGGCGTGGCTGTTCCAGTATTAATGGTATGCTAGGTAACTTTTGTTTGACCTAAATCAGCATCTGAGGCAGCAAACAGGTGTGAATACTTCAAAAGCATGTTTTTAACAGCCTTGGCATTGTCTGCTGTCAATCCTGTAACTGACCTTGCGTACAAATCCTTAAGATGGTCAGGCAATTTTCTCTTATTGTCTTGTAAGTAACTGGTCTTATCATAGACGTTGTTAATGTCGGACAAAGTAGCTACAAAAGTTCCGTTATATAGGGTTTGTGTTTCTGCAGAAGGATTCATCAATCTAACGGGGGCTACTTTATTGCCTTCTACTAAAGTTCTGGCCACTAAACCTTTATCAGATTCTAAGAAACGATCAGATGACTCTACGATGCCAAATTTGGGTACCTTTTCAAAGACAGGAGGTATGACATTGCCAATGGTAATAATTTCACTGTAAGGTGGAACACTGACATTCTCAGCCAGGGTTATCCTACAGCAACCTATCTTGCCCTCAAAAACAAGTTTTACACGCTTGCCCTTAATAATGATACAAGTGTTTGTCAAATCAATCAAGCAATCATTGTTCGTCATAAAATCAAGCCAAAGTATGCCATCAACACCAGTGTCTGCTACAGCAAATGTTTGGCTATACATTGTGCCCGCTATTGTAAAAGGAATTGAAAGAGACCCTTCCACTTTCATGGCAGTACAATCAGCCATGAGGATGGGCTTGCTCACCTCATTAAGTTTTGGGTGCGGATCTTTAAGAACAGAATGTAGTATGTCTGGTGAATTAATGCTGAGGGTCGCACCAGTATCTACAAGTAGTTTAACCCTATAGCCATCAAGAACAGCTTCGATAAAAATACCAGCTTCCCCAGCTTTTCGACTAATGCCTGTCTTGTTGGCTGTGCTATCCTTTTGTTTAGCATTCTGATGTTCCCTTCTGATAGGCGCTGGACTTTGGCTTGTGTTGGCATTTGTCATGCCTTGTATCGCATTTTTATACTCTTGGCAACTGTCATAAACGCATGGCTTCGCAGTCGGGGGAAGGACATTCAAAACAAATCAAAGGTGTCTACTGAAAATAAGATAAAATATGAAGCCAAACGAAAACGGAGGTTTATTGCTTCATGGCAGTCCGAATTTACAGGTACGTCTGATCAACACCGAAAACGGTATGGTGTGCACCTTGTGCCAAAAATTTATTTTCAGAGTTATTGAAATAATATTTAAAAAATTAGTCTTTTTTGTTCTGTAAAATTTCGGGCAACTAAAGTTTCTTATTCGGACAAGTCAAAATCTAAGTCCACTTACCCGAAGGGCAAGTGGATCTAAAATTAATTGTCAATCCCTGGCATTTTATGAGAGTGTAAAATTAAAGATAAATAAATTGCTCATGGAATCACATTCTTATATTTTAATAAAAATGTCAATTATTGCCTGAATCGGATCCATTTACTTCCTGTGTACTGGAGTTATTTCCATCAAATGCACAACCGGAAATCGATCTCTTTAGATTGTTATACACAATTACTGGTTGTGCAATGGATCGATTAGCAGGCGTGAAGATATGCCATTGCGCCAACTTTGTTTTGTTGATGTGTTTTATTATCGCCGATGGGAAATATCTATGATGTCATACTATGACGTTATAATAGGCACTCGCAATAATATACTATCGGTACTAAGTACATGTGTTTATAAGAAAATCAATTTGAACATTTTCTTTACATAAAACAATGCATTTTATGCTCATTTGCCTAGAAACCTCTACGAAGTGCCTAATATTCCTGCAAAGATGTTAAGTTTTGTGAGATTTTGCTAGGATATTGTCATTTGTATATTATAGTACACAGAAGTATTTATTGATAGACCTACACGATTGCTAACAACAGTCCAGATTGGGTCAAACAACAAAAAATACATTAGGCCCAAGGTCCTTGGTGATCGGACAAAAGACCTGTACATTATCTCTCTCAAAGAGGCATTGTAGCTCGAAACAAGATATCATATTGGTCTTTTTTAATTGCTAACCCACAACAATAAGAAAACCGTTTGTGAAATAATGGAGGAAACCTGCCTTATTCTAGACTTTTAAGGAACTGTGCACAGTGTATCTATAAGGACCGTAAAATCGGTGATTATTGATTGACAATGTATTGATTATTCCTATGATACTAAAATCCTTTATATCATATGTCATATCAGCCATAGTTTAAGAATTGTTTCATTCGAGATATACATTACATAGAAGTATAAACAATGAACATGGATTAAACAGCAGGCAAAAGTGACCTACATAAGTTCTCTCCATAGTGGCCCATATCAGCATGAGAACCGAAGATCCGAGAGTTGATATAATATACAGTATTCATGAATTTTAGTATGTAGTATTTTATTTATCAGATATTTAAAATATTTATTATGTGAAGTATAGTCTACTTACATACATTAAAGAATGTATTCACCACTTGTACAACGCTTGCGCGTCATAAGGTCAATCTGAGGTCAGGGGTAAAACAACCAGCGCTGCAGTGTAAACAATGCTAGACCGAGGGTATGTGAATCCCTGGTATTAGACTCCATTAGCTAATTTAGGCATAATTATTTAATTTAGATAAGATTGATTATTTCACTAATTACTTATTTGAAGAAGAAAATAATAAATAATCAGGGTTTTAATACAGGAAACCTCGAAGTATATCCCGTTTCGAAGAGCAAGAGCCAGGTTGGGCCTTCCCCTGCGAAATGATCAAGAATAATTCTTGAACTTTTAAGAAAAGTTCATGAATTATATTCTTGAATCAGCTCATGAATTGTTCATGAAGATCCCAAGAAGTTAAAGTTGGACACTCATGATTTCATGGATTTTATTCATGAAAACCAAGTTCAAGAATATTCAAGAATTATTTGTTGTTCATGAACAAACTTGGATTTTTTAATTGCCTGCAAAATGATCAAGAATAATTCTTGAACTTTCAAGAAAACTTCATGAATTATATTCTTGAACTTTCAAGAAAAGTTCATGAATGATATTAATAGGTTCAATGCATTTTCATGAACTATTCATGAATAATTTGTAAAAGTTATTTAGGAATGTTCATGAACTATTCATGAATGTTCTTGCTTTTTGTAAACAAAAATGTAATAAATTATGCAAAATGAAAAACTGTAAAAGAAAATATTTTAATAGCATCTTGAAAGATTTCACAGAATTTTTGTTTTCCAATCATGGTAACAAAATCTTTGTTCAAGTAAACAACTCTGATAAGTGATATCGATACTACGAGAAAAGGTTTTTACTGCTGGATATTGCTATTAACACTGGTCTGCTGTATAGTAAGATGTGTAAGTTTATATATTTTTTATTTAAATATGTTTTTAAATATTGAAAGTTAAATTAACTGGAGTACAGAAAAATTATCTGAACTGGGCTGTAAAGTGCAATCAAACCATATCATAATCCTTTGATCCTGCCTGATTTAGTTACATGGATAAGTTTAATTCACTCTTGTATAAATAATATTTAAAATATTTCGATTTTAATTTCAATGGGCTACAAAAAAATGTTATACTAGGATTGCAATAAAAAAGAATTTACTGATATTTATACTGGTTTTGAATAACAACATTTTTTAAAAGATCTGCTGTCAAGCTGTTCAAGCTTGAGCCATATTCAGTCATAGACAAGCCTTGTCTTGAGCGAAATGCATCTACGTATAAAATGTGAAAAATATGTGGAGAAATGTATACACATATTTAACTTTTTACTAATTTTACAATAATTATTACAATGAACTGCATATATTTTCTTAAATGTATCAGATGAAATTAAAATCTCGCATTAACGATTATGGGGCAAAATTAAAACCAACTATCATCTGAATTTAGTACTTTAGAACAGTAAACAAAATCAGATAGATTACGCGGTCAGTACGTACTGGTCCCTGCTGACAAAGCAGGTAACAACATTGTTTTTAGGACTGATTATTTAAATTGTATTTCAGAGGAACCGGGATTTAATTCTATTAGTGGTAAATCAACTTATACCCATGGTTCCCTTTCTTAGGTGGAATTTCTTCAAAAGCCATATGTTAGTTTTAAATAGTTTTATTATTCCCAATAACCAACATGAATTTGAATTATACACATATCTATATTAGATTCCGAAAGTTTATAACAATCATTAAAAAGATGCATATCAGGTTACAGTAAATGTTCTACCAAGCTTCTTTCTTTACTCCACACTAAATTAACAATTAGATGTGGACACTAACAAAAATACAAGGAACTATTAGAAAATTTGAAACAAGATTTAAAAAAAAAAACAACAGTACAATTTTTCAACTTTTCAACTTTATACACAACCTTTCCTCACGCTTATTTAAAGTCCAAGCTATTTGATATATTGCCAGATGCTTTTTCAATGAAATTGGAACTCGTAAAATTATTTAAATTTTCGTTGGTCATTTGCAAAATTATTTTGATTAAAATATTCTGATTGTAAACAGAAGTACAGTATTCTGAAGTTGACATTTAAACGATTCTTGGATTTTTGATGGACAATATCTATGTGGCTTTTTGGGGAAATTATTTACCTCTGACCAATTTGTATATATATATATATATATATGTTATATACTTAGTATTGTATACATGTTATTTGATTCCAATGTACAAATCTTGGTTTGGGTGAATAAAATGAACTTGAACTTCGAGACTAGGTCTTA
Source organism: Saccostrea glomerata (assembly GCA_003671525.1). NCBI lineage: Eukaryota > Metazoa > Mollusca > Bivalvia > Ostreida > Ostreidae > Saccostrea > Saccostrea glomerata. The sequence goes on from PRKT01000976.1 coordinate 18,192, forward strand.
TCAGGATTCTCATGGGTACAGTGGCTACAGCGTTATTGTCGACAAATTACATGCACATTCACGCCACCTGAGCGATTTCTGTTACACGTATGATCCTTCCCTCACACGATTCTACACGTGACATGATCTTAAACCGTTGCTACTTGTAGCGCAAACACACGATTTTTTTCAATAGTTAAAATATTACGGGAATTTATTTTTCAAAACAATATCCCTAATAGTTATTTGTAATGTATTTGATTCTTTGAGTTTTCCCTGTCATCTTAGTCTTATGAATAAATTGTATTTGACAATTTTAATTAAATACATTAACTTTCTTGTGTCAATTACGGAAAATTATTAAACACATTTAACATGCACAAGACTAATTCAAAGTAACTCAACCTTCAATATAACCATCAAAAAGTTTTAAGAAAAATTATATACATGTAAAACATTTTTATAAGACTAAATCAATTCCAATACATTATATTTGAGATAAACATTTAATCAATGCATAGTGAACATGCTATATGAATCTAAACATGCTTCAGGGACTCCGACCCTCAGCCAGGAAGGACAATCTTTGATTTATAATTTTATTCAAAAAGTCTTTAAATGAAGCTTGAAAATTAAATGTTTTCATGCAACAATTTTCATTATATGCCTCTCAATGTGCTTCAAGGTTCTTTAAACTTCTAAGAAAGGTTCTTTAAACTTCTCAGAAAGGTCTAATTAAAAGTAGAAATTTTTATCCCGTGACAGCATTTTTAGATACCAATGTTCATAAACATGATATGAAAGAGCAAGAGCCAGGTTGGGCCTTATTTGGCCCTGAGAATTGCCGAAAAATCAAAACCGCTCAGTTTAGGTTGCAAGTGCAGTATTTATTTACTTGGAGTGTTGGTGACCATGTATCTATTAATTGTGACGTAATTTTTCATCTAGTCAATTCATTATGACGTCATCAAATGCGTCATTTTCCTCATATTGTGTAAATTCCTTTAAAAATGGCCTAAACTTGAGGAATTTTTCAATATTTCATATAGAGCACAACCTCTGATCCAAAATATGCAAATAAATAATGAAAGCTCTGTTTCTGAAGATCAAAACACATTTTTTATTTTTTGGATCGTGGGCTGTGCTCATATCTTAATTCTTTGCTGAAGGTAGTGAAATACGAATGTTTTCTGCAAATTTCATGAACATTGCAATTTCTCAAATTATGTTTTCCAATATCTGGATTCTCAAAACGAAATTTTATTATAGAAAATGAAAGCACAAAGTGTCTACTTTATTTTGACATATACAATGGGAAAGAGGGTGATAGTTAATTATTTGATATAAGTACAGGGCCATTTATGCATAACTTGGCTCTACCTCTTTGCTCGGTTTTCTATTTTCTACGTGCAAGAGGTTTATTATGTCAGTTCAGGTTGTATTTTCTTGCTAGGAGATTGAAGATATATTCAATACAAGTTCAACAGTTGCATGTATTAAAATTTTCAATGTTTACAAAGATTTAAGATGCTACGGAGTACTCCAAAGCTGTGCTCAACCAGGTTTTTTTCTGAAAACAGCTGTGTTTATTTGAACTATGTTGAAATAACGACAGGACTGAATGCAATATTAGCACGCAATATAATGGTATCAGCGTTTTGTCAGTTCTTTAATTTAACTGTTTTGACATCACACTGCTGCTGTTAATTTGCTCAAAGCACGGAATGTAATCAATGATTTGAATTGAATCAGCAGAGGAAAGTACAGTATGCTTACATTGGTCTATAACTGTGCTGTGAAAAAATTATCAACATGTACAGTTGGTACTTTTACCCAGGGTAATTACCTACATGTATGCTTTGATTGTACATGTATATATACAGTGAAACCTATCTAATCCGACAATCACATGCACTGGGAGATGAATTTTGTGTCAGAATAGAAAGGATGTCGGATTGAAAGAGTAAAATAACATTAAAATTAGTCAAATGGGAAGAAATGTTAGGTTGGAATTTACAGTGTGATTGATTTCACTGGTGTCGGATTAGACAGTTTTCAGTGTATATATATTTATAGGTTGAGACCACTTCTAAAATATTTACAGTAGGCCCCTATGCAGTATGTTATTATCAATTTCAGTCAAGTGTGTACAGTTTAACATTACATCACATTCTATGATAACAGCTGCACTCAAGCTGAAGGGTAGACGCCTCTTAGCCGGAAGTTTTATGAGTGGAACTCTAATCTCTGATCGGTTGCTCTTGCAGCAGCCTATTTCCTTGTCAATGTTGATAATATGAGTTGACCAGTCACACAGCAGGGCGTAAATTACCGTATATACTCACCTATAAGTCGGTTGTATTTATTAAGCTTATATATATCAGAGGGACTGGCCTCATATAATACCATTAATTTTATAGCTCGCCTGTAAGTCGGACATAAATTTTTGGACCAGAAATTAACTCCCAAAAGTCCGACTTATAGGCGAGTATATACGGTAGTTACGCTGGGTGCATCTGTCGAGAAAGATTGTGACGTAATGCAAAACTTCACGCTTAACTGAAATTAATAATAAACGTGGGATATGTTTATGATCAACAGAGGGAGAAGAGGATTCAAACTTTCTGTGCAAGTAATTGTGGATGTAACAATGAATCAGATGTAGAAAACTTCAAAAGTTTATAGTGAAACTTTTACACCTCAAATTGTTTTAGAGCTATTGTAAAAATAAATTTTTGGACATGTAACGATGTTGACCTTTGACAAAAGATTAAGGTCAGACATCCACTAAAGGTCTCAGAAAATCAATTGTTTAGGGGTCCAAGCTGTTATTTTTCTCCTGAAGTTTTGAAATATGAAAATTTCCCCAAAACTTATTTTAAAATTTAATATAAAGGGTGTTTAATAAATTGGATTGAATGGATTCACTACAGAAAATATGAAAAAGTTCTGGACTTTATCATGTCCATTGATGTATTGTAAAACCATATTACAAAAGGTGTAATGGTCCTATAATACATTAAAGAACATGAATTGATAAAGTCCATAATATTTTCAAATCATATTGTGAATCATTCATTCAATCCAATATTAAACAAATTTAAAAATATCACATGGAAAGAGTCAGTCATAGATTTAAAGCAAGTTTCAAATGATAAAAATGTATTTCATTTATTTTCATAAATTTAATTATTTAATTTCAATACACGTGTATTAATTAAATCAATATACATGTACTGTTAAGGTCAAAGTTCTCTATGAAATTGTCACATTTCAAATGAAAAAAAAACTACTGGTAGACAACCTTCAACATAATAATTATACCTTCAATATTCATGTGATGTAATACTTGAAGTCATTTTTATAAAACAGAAACAGGTATTAGCATTTTTCATATAATTAGCACTTGATGATGTGTAAGTCATTGTGTAGTTTGCATAACTTTTCAACTCCCAATTTTTTTGTTCAAGACAATATAACTTTTGGTCATTTTTGTTATTTATAATAAAAGATAACAATATTTTACTCATCTCATCTGGAAATACATATACAATAAACATGCTTATAACAAAGAACTACAAATGCCAGGGACAGACAATTTTGCTTTGTTTTAACCATAATTTTTTTTTAATATATCTGTTAGTGAAATTACTTTTAAATTTTTAAGACAGAGAATGAAAATCACTTCACTATAAGCTTCAATTCATTATTCCTGTTGCAGACTGAATTGTCTAGTAATGCCAGGCTTTTTCTTCACATCTTAGCCATCCAGATTAAATGTTTGGACTTCTGTTGTTCTTTCATCATGAAAATACTGCATGGAAGAAGCTTTTTGTTGTAGATATGTATAAAAAATGCATTGAAAACCTCAAGATCCAGGCTCGTGCAAAAATTGAACAAGGCCAAGCTTAAAAAATTCTTTGTTTGCAGTTGCCGACCTATAAATTTAAGACTGGTAGGCATATTTTTTTGAAAAAAAAAACAAATTGAATTTTTGTTGAATAACAAATAAAAAAAGTTTTCATAGACTTAAATAATCCCAACTCTTATTATAAACCACTGATTGATAAAAACAAAAGTCAAAATTTGAAAATGAAACAGTTTCAATATTCTGAAAATTTGAAAAAAAAAAATAAATAAAATTACAAAATGGTTAAAAAAAACGTTTGAGTCGGGTGCATTTTCAGTGGGTCGGTAGGCAACTGCAAACAAACTTATTTTTATTTTAGGCCCAATTGATTATTTTTCGGTACCATTTCATGGTATATTTCAGAATCTCTTTGAACAGCACAGAAATTTGGGTCTTTGAAGTGAAATCAGCAAAAATATGGACCCTCCTATCCACTCTCCCATGTAGAGTTGTCGTTCATTCCTCTCTCAGACACTCTCCTTTGGAATGTATTAGCTGATGGAAGATAGTGTCTCTTTTCATCAGAAAGTATTTTCAAATAATCATGGCCATTGTTCTCTGGTGCCTGTTAAATTAATTAAGAAAGTAATCAGTAATTAATCATGCGCGCAATCCACAGAATATTTGAAATATTTGCTAAAAAATAGTTTATAAGTAAACAAACTTTTACAGATATATACAATTGCAATTGGTGTACAGAGCTGCCAACTTTTTGAAATGACAAATAGTAAGGTGGGTTCGAGAGACCGCCTAGGCACCCTGCCGCTGAAGATATTTTGTAAAAGGACATGAAATCTGAGGCATGTTTTTATTTATTTTACTTAAAAACATTGACATGAATGTGATCGGCCTTCTAAAACTGTAAGGATGATACAAGCAATCCTTATAAGGATTATGAATGTATTTAAATAGTAGAAAGTATAAACTGCCAGCTATGAAAATTCCGGTATTATAAACTTTGAACTAGAAAAACCGAAATCGGAAGAATATAGAGAGAAATCGTAAGGCGTATTTTAGAGGCTGATTTTGTACGCCTTACGCCAAAATCGTAAGGGTTGGCAGCTCTGGGTGTATATATATATTTTTTAAATTTAGTCTGTTATTTCAAACATAAATTTGAATTATATTTATGTATTGCCTTAACAGTTGCAGATGACTCTTGGTCACATTCCATCAGTAGCTGTTGGATGTTTATCAGCCTTTGATGCAGTTTCTACTAAAATAAAAAAAGTTAAACATTTAACTCATTCCCTGCAGTCTGTGAAGTATATCTTTTAATAATCAATTCTTAAATAATAATAAATATTTTAACTGGTATCTGAAAAGGTGTTAAATCAGTCTAATTGCCAAATAAACATATAGTTTACCTGTTCTTTCTGGAAAACAAGATGGAGTTGCTGTTACTGGCTTATAAGATCTTGCATATTTATTAGGAGGCCTTCTAGTAAGTGGTTCCCTATATGAATAAAAACAAAATATCATACAATCTACATAGATTAACCTTTTAAAAGAATATTATACATTTAAAAGAACACACATGCTACAATCGCCTGTGTGGCGCAGTGGTTAGAGCGTCTGCTCTAGAGTTGCGAAGTAAGGAGTCAATCCTTACGTCCCAAGTTCGAATCCCACTGTGGGACGTGGAGACCGGTCCTTCTGATGAGACCGTATAAACCGAGGCCCCGTGTCACAGTAGGTGCTGGCACGAAAAAGATCCCTCACTGCTCAAAGGCCTTGAGTGCCGAGCATAGGACAAAATTTGTAGCCCTCCACCGGCAAGTAGTGACATCTCCATATGAGTGAAAAATCTCGAGAGGGACCTTAAACAATATACAATCAATCACATGCTACAGGTTCAGAAACACTAATCATTGATTTATTCAATTTAAGATTTTAACTGCAAAATCGGGCACCACCTTTAAGCATATTGTCTGTTATATCCTCACCCCCAATAAATTGATTTTCATTTTAGCATACATTGTGCAGTCAGGGAGGTCTTATGTAATTTACATCTATTAGTCAACATTCTAATTCTACAATTTTATATCAAAATTAAATAGGGATAAGGAATCACCGGTTCTACTAAACAGAGTACGCTAGTACGATAGAGTACTTTAGAGTACGCTTGTAATATTTTATAATTTAATGCAATTAAACTACTTTTTGTATGTTTTTCTGCATATCTTTAACTTATTGAATATATATTTTAAATAAAATTTTTATATTTTCTTTATTTTAGGAGTTATTTCAATTTTTGATTTCAGGTTACGGTTTATCGTTTGATCCCGATCTAATTTAACTTAAACATGTTGAAATGTCTCATTGTGAATGTGCAAAATATTTACACGTACTTGCAATAAATTTAATATTTGATAAAATTTAGATGCAAGTCTTTAGTAAGTAAGGCTAAAAAAAATAGTAATTGAGACTGGGGTATTAGTAATCTTTAATGCGTTGAATTATGGGTGTTATTTTCTTGCAAAAATATCGCTATAAAAACAAATATTTGAAACAAATATTTGAAACAAATATTGCAACATAAGTGTAAAATAATGTTCAATCAAGTTGTACATACATAAATAAACAATTTAATTGCATTAAATAATATAATTTTTCTAGCGTACTCTAAAGTACTCTATCGTACTCTGTTTAGTAGTACCCAGGAATCACTGTCTAGTTAGTATATTGTATCATAAGTACATGTATGCCAGGTCAGTGACATCAACACTAGTGGGAAACGTGGGATAATTTATGCATAACGGGTCTACTAGTATCGTTGATGCCAAAGAATACTATACAGACTAGACAGCGATTCCTTAAATGTAGTACATGAAACAGTTGTAAACATGTATAAAACACATATGTTTTTAAAATCCAGTCGATTTTTTTTTTACCTATTGCATTCTTACCTTGTGGGAAAATATTGTAGGGACTGTGTTCTTGTTCCCCGTTTTTCTAGCTGCATTTAGGATCTGGGCTAGGGCATTGCTCAGCTAGGTCTCATATGCATCTTACATGTAGCTTTCGAACAGATGTTTTCGTGGGCAAAAATGACTTTTGTGTAACGTACGGTTGTAATCATCATCGAGTCCATGGAGTATTATGCACATTTTTACATATCCGGAGGATCCAGAGTTTTTTCAGAACATGAATTAGTGTTTCAAAGTGGCAAAAGAACTAAACGGATACCCATACCGAGTCTCTAATGACGCTTCGCCATGTTTTACCCCTGACCTCGCTTGACCCCAACATCCGCCGCAATGCATTATCGGAATGTACAAGTCGAGAATCGTGGCTTTTGATCTTTTTCCTTTAAATGTAATACAGCCAATTGCGTAGGCATTAAGCTAGGGGGTGCACTTTTTTGCAAAGATAAACATAATATAAGCATTGAAGTTTGGGGCATAGGTTTAGCCCCCCTTTCGACAGACACATTGCAGTATAGTTAAAGAAGGGTATGTGGTAGTGTTACAAAAAATATTTGGTACTGAAAAAAGTTCGATCCTAAATTTAGGTAAGTGGCTATAAATAGATGATGTTGATGAATACGGTATTTGATACCCCTGCTGCAGTTTAATGAACTGAAGTGTGTCAAAACGAATGTATGAGACTAGACATTCAAAGTCAATGGAGTAAATTTTTTTTATGCATTTAAAGAAAAGCAAAAGAATAATTATTTTCCAGGAATGCGGGTGGTTTCGCTCCTATTACGTGTTCGCGCCGAGTGGTTTCGCACCGTTCACTTGTTCGCGCCGAGTGGATTCGCCCCGTATGTATATTATATATTAGCTTTGAAGTTTTCAAGAATTTCTATCTGTATGAGTGCTTAAAATGAAGAATATTATTCTATTTTCTAATTACTTAGGTGTCTGCATGCAAAGATAGATTGCCTTTGAAGTTTCCTAGTACATAATTTAATATAGTAAATCAACTGAAAAACAATGACAGCCTTCATTGAAAAATCAACGTGATTTGTGAAATAAGTATATATATTTTGATATCCAGTCCTAAACTATTCCATATTAGACGTTCAAATCTGTTCAAATAGTCATAATTTGGCTAAAAATGGCCTCACTAAATGTATTAATACAAGATGGGATAATTATCCAACATAACACGACATTAACGCTTGGAGTTAATTAATTAATTAATTACTAGCTACCTAACAGGTAATCGGTGGGAAGCCATTCTGTATACCATCCATATCTTACCTGTAGATAAATGGGGCGAAACCACTCGGCGCGACACCACTCGGCGCGAACATGTAATCGGCGCGAAACCACCCTACCTATCCCTTTTCCAGGGAGTATATGTTGTGATATTTTCTTTTGTCACAAGGAGGTTGAGTAATATGAAGTTGTATTTTGCATACTTAAATATACTTGAATCATTGTAAGTAAGTTTTAGTTTACTCTTTGATGAGAAAATTGCATTTTTAAGTTCGGTAGTGTAGGGGTTTGGTTGTACTTTAATCATAACATGTTCTACGGGATTTTAAGGGTTATTGAACTCAATTGGTAAAAAAATCAACCAACCACTGCCTCATTCCAAAAAGGAAAGAAATCACAAAGACCCTCGTAGTTTACTTGTTAAGATAAAACATGTATGAAGGAAAGCAGAAAGACCAAATTCATTTTATATCTAAAAGCAGAATACATTATAAAATTTAAATATCCCAGTAGAAATCCCAGATTTTTAAGAGTCATTCTCATTGAGTATTAATCACAAAGACCTAATAGAGTAACTAGAGTGCTCCAAGGAATGCATGTGTTGCTTGCTTTTAGCTTCATTAAAGATGTAACTAAACTCTAAGAATGGTCAGCTATTTATCTGATACAAGGGTATAGTTTATGAAAAAAAGGATTATAAATCCACGGATACTAAGACTCTATTACAGCAAGTACAAGAATGTAAAGAAGAGTCAGAGGTTGAATATAAGCAAGATGAAAATGGAGAATTTAGTGGTGAGGAGCATGACACATTAAGTTGTGAAAGAAGCCAGGAATCATTTGATCTCTGTATAAGTTTAGGAGAGGATCAGTACCCAATGTTAGCAGAGCGTTTGTACAAAGATATAGAAAATATGGAGCTGTATGATGTTTTTATGAATAATATTTTAAAAGATAAAAAGGTATGTTAGGCTTTTATAGGGGTACTTAAGGCAAAGTCTTACACAGTGCTGAAATCTTTATTTCTGTCAGAACAGAAATACGTGTCTGAGGTGATGAGTAAAGGAATGCGTATGAGAGAGGAGAGTAAGAAGAGGGATAAGAGAAGCAAAGAGTATTTTAAACAGAATACGTTCTGAATAAGGGTTATGAAACATACATTGTGAGGGTTATCAGTTGGGTGGTTTACTATGGACACAATCAGATTCTTCAGTATATCTTAAAACAAACTGATTTACACAAAGAAACAAAGACTGAACTATTTTGGAATCCCTATAGTCCGAATTTAGTCTTTGAAGCAGAAGAGAGAAAAAAGACCATTGAAACAGATAATGCAACAGATAAAATATCTTTATCAAACCCCATTAATGATACAAATATAGAAAAACAAGACAATTTTTTTGATGATTTCGAAAATGACCGCTTATTTCTATTGAGTTGTTATAGTGGAGATTTAGAGACTGTAAGATTATTAGTCAAGTATGTCAATTTACATTCAATAAGAAAAAACAAGGAACATATTTTTAGTGATACACCACTGACAGCTGCATGTTGGGGTGGACATATAAGTGTAGTGAAGGAGCTAAGAGAGGCAGGAGCTGATATCAATCAATATGGTGATATTGCTTCACCACTGCAAGCAGCATGCGATGGCGGACATATTAGTTTAGTGAAGAAACTTATAGAAGCAGGAGCTGATGTCAATCAAGATAAGATTTTTACCCTCCCCCTGATAGTAGCATGCAAGTGCGGGCATTTGAGTATAGTGAAGGAACTTTTGAAAGCGGGAGCTGATATCAGAAAATGTAGTGAAACACCACTAAATGCAGCATGTGAGGGTGGACATTTGAGTATAGTGAAGGAACTACTAGAAGCGGGAGCTGATATCAATCAAAAAGGTAAGCGGTTTACTACACCACTGACAGCAGCATGTAAGGAAGGAAATATGAATATAGTGACGGAGCTTCTACAAGCAGGAGCTGATATCAATCCAAATAAGTATAATACACCACTGAAAGCAGCATGTGAGGGTGGACATGTAAGTATAGTGGATGAGCTACTACAAGCGGGAGCTGATATCAATCCACAAGGCGTGCATGACTCACCACTGTCAGCTGCATGTAAGGGTGGACATATGAGTATAGTGAAGGAGCTTATAGAGGCCGGAGCTGGTATCAATCCACAAGGTAAGTATGATACACCATTGACAGCAGCATGTAAGGGTGGACATATCAGTATAGTGAAGGAGCTAATAGAAGCTGGGGCAAATGTCAATCCACAAAACAGTTCTACTTCACCACTTGAAGCAGCATGTAGGGTTGGAAATATGAGTTTATTGAAGTATCTACCTCTTTGCATTATTAAATTTCTTTCCTTGTCATAGCAAAGAGTAACATTTTATGATCATGCACTTCAAGTTTCATGAGGATATCACTTCTTTGTGAAAAAATAAAGAAAAAAATATGTGTACACCGGCGCACGAAAGCAAACGTAAATCAGGTCTGTTATAACGTCATGATCTCTTTATCTGCTTCACTCGTGGGTATTAATATTCAATATTTATTTTTAAGTGATAGAGCACTCTTGATTAAGGCACATAATTAAATTCACTACTGTCTGTTTGTTTTTACTTGTTTTGTTTCAAGGATTCAAATTTCAGTCGAAAGTTCGTCGAAAGATCGTTTTACACTGAAGGCAGCAGAGAATACAAATTGTTTGACGTCGTTCGCGGTCCAGATTGTTCCCAACTGTCTGTGTTTATCAAGCCGTAATTAACTATTTTCGGTACAGTAGCAAAAACTCTCATTGTATATCGTGCAATTTAAAAATAACTTCTTTATTAAAATCTGGTGTATAATGTCACTTCTGTACTCTTTTTTCCCGTCTCTGATGTATATTAACCATATCCAACACAATTTATTACATCTCCGTGCGCCAACTACGCGTTTGACGTCATTTTTATCATACTCAATTTGAACGATACTTTGAAAATCAGGACACCAATCGTGTGTTTCTAACGATATTTATATGAAATTTTGACATAATATCAAGATTTTTATTCTGGTTTAATTGATTTAAATTTAAATTCAATGTATTACAAAGTACTAAAGAAATAAAAGCAAATGTGATAGTTCTATGCGTAAATTACAGTATTCCGAATTTTGTCCGTGCGCCAACAGGCCTTATCGGCCTTCATATGAATCGTCCTAATATACCCAAGATGTCAAAAATCTGTATACGTAGCAGTACACAGGAAGTCTGTGTTTGGTGATCAGGGTCAACATTCCATGTTTTGTGTCTAAATTTGAGTGAAACTACTTGAATTAATTGAAATTTTTCAATATAAATATTATTTATAAATATTTTCATTAATATCTATTGAATGAAAAAATATAAAGATTAATTTGGTTTTTATACTTTTAAAAAATTGAAAAATTAAAGAAAAGAACAAAGAGTAAAACTACAAAGTAAGTTTTTAGTTAAGTGTGAATTTCAAAATAAGAAAAAATGAAATATTCTATTCATAGGCCTATCCGTCGTGTGAACATTTACAATATACCAGGATAGGAATATTGCTTACGTTCTGACAAATAATAGAGTCGAAAATATTCACTTTTTTCGGGTGTTCGTGTTCAAATTTTTTTATTGTTTGCAAGATTTCTTTTATACTATGAAGAATTATTCTTTGTCTTTATATTCACGTTTTTATTTCGAATACTGTGTATTGAAACACGTTTATATAGGAAATTCGTACTACAAGTAACGATCTCGAAACTAATGTTTTTGACATTTCAGAACTTAAAACAATAATGAACATGGTGTAGATTGTATTCAGTTACGCAAAAATAAAACATGAGATAAAGGGATGTTTTTCTTATCCATGCAGTTTGTGCTAAATTTCCTTTCTTATTCATTATATTCCAATTTGTTATAGTAATTTTAATCGGCAAATAGCGTTTCTTAACTGTGAACGGACCGGTCTAAATTCTACAACAGATATCTTGGACGACATATCGCCTAAAATACGATACAGCCGCTGAGATTGAAAGCAAATATTTTATGAGGTTATGTTTTAAATATCTACTCTCAATTGTTTTAGAAATAACATTTTACCAAGATTATTTTTTTAACCTCCATGTATAAAAGGCGGGTACATGAGAGTGTTCGACGTGTGACTAGACAATCGTTTTCAGAAGACACAAACTCAGACTATCAGGTAGCACGGGTAGCTGGCCTGTCAATCAAATCCGAAGCTATTGTTTGTTTTAATGATAGACAAGCGGTAAATTATTGATCTTGAATCAGGTAGATTTGGGGGCGTTAACGTAAAATTGGGTGTTTAAGGACAAAAATTAAAGTAATTCTAGTATGCTCCAGACCAAAAATATAGCACAGGTAGCTGGCCTGTAAATCAAATTATAAGCTATTGTTTGTTTAAATGATTGACAGGCGGTAAATTATTGATCTTGAATCAGGTAGGTTTTGGGGGTGTTAACGTAAAATTGGGTGTTTAAGGACAAAAATAAAAAAATAAAAGTAAATTTAGTATGATACAGACAGAAAAGATTGCTCAATACTTCTTCCACCCCATTGTACGTGTGCGCAGAAAAGTTTAATAAGTTTCCATATTTACCATCAAGTACCCAGGAATGAATGTAAGTAGACCAAAACTTTAGAGGCAATCTTTTTAAAACTTTGTTAGATAACATGCCTCACCCTTGCATGCTCCAGTTGAACGGTGTTTACAAGTTTGAGCTAAAAATAAAAGTAGCGTGACCTTGACATACACCAAACAGCGAAATGGATACAACCTTTGTTTTTCCGGCACTTATATTGAACCGTCTATTCTTGCAGTTTAATTGTCATATCTTCGCTATATACTCAAATTTTTCATGAGTCTTTCTCTGTATGTTACAGATATCTGAAAGAAAGACATGGTTTTGACTCATGTCCTTTTATATATACTGAAAGGAAAAAGAAACGCAGGGTAGCATAATTTTCAATAAAAATTTGACCACATGACCGAAAATTACGAAAATTGGTCGGAAGGGAAATTTAGTTACTCTGCATCAAAATCAGTATTCAGAATTACTCAACCGTAAAGTTTATGACGTCACGTAGCTAAAAAGCCCAAAACACGTGCAACTTGATAACGACGAGTTTGTCAACAAATCTTGATGCATCATGTAATGCATATGAGGTATGCACATCGTTTTTCAATATTAAGAGACATTATGAATTTATTGCAATCTGGCACAGTTTACGGAAGTTCAATGGGGTCTTGTTTTCGAATTGCCAATTAATTAAAAAGGCAACAACGGTTTACACAGCAGTCTCTTGTAAATTTTCCCCCATAAAACGTTTTAGCCGTTGTCAGAGAGGGTCTGGAGTCGTTTTCAATCAACCGTGACGATGATGGTAACGCGAAACAGAGTCTTATTACGAGCGGGTTATTCGTCCTGCCATCTCTTAAATCGCGGCCTTACTACCACAAAAACAGCCATTTATAGAGTAGATGATTATAATTATTACATTCATACGAAATTTGAAAGAAAACAATTCTGCAATTTGGTTTTTTGACCCAGTCAACTTACGATTGTATTCCTCTCACTGGCGCATGCGCGCGCCCTTTGACTTATTTTTTGCATGGTTACCCATGCTAAATATAGCCAGGATTTTAAAGATAAACAATCTGATGAAATTCCATGCAAAGGAGAATTAAGAACCTGACAAATACACGAGATAGACTTTGAAGATAATGAGAGTTTTCGATTTTCACTTTTGGGGGGTATCGTCATTTGAGCTTCAATAACTTATGAATAATTAGACACCTATGAGAATTTGGTTATATCTTTTTGAAAGATGATTTTAAAAGGTAGATAGGAAAACTAAGAAGTATTTTAAGAAGAAAAAATTTAATTCACCTCAAAAGTTTACCCTGCGTTTCTTTTTCCTTTCAGTATAATAATGTTTTATCTTGATTCTTTATTTCAGAAATCAAACGAAACGTATTACCCAGGAAGAAAAATGGTTGACAATAAAAACAGCATGCTTTTTTAAAACAGGGATGTTCAAAGAATCATCCTAGTAACATTGAGGTAAATGTGAAAGTAGACACATCGGAGAAGAAAGTGGATGTTTTACTGAATGATGCCAGGAACTGTGTGGAAGCAAAATTATCAGAAATTTACAACACAAAAAGAAAAATTTCAGCTATCCTCATACTTCCTGTAACGGGAACTATCACAGGATGAAAAGCCAGCTTAATTTGGAAACCTGATGGATTCCTGTAACGGGAACTATATAGTCATTCTTGGCTTGGTGTCAATTGCTTTGAAATGTAATTAATTACATTCAAATACATTGATAATTTTGTCAATTACTTGCAATTACAATTAAATTGATTTTTTTTCAGATTAATTAATTACTTTCAATTACTTTGACAAATGAAATTAAATACATTTCAATTACTTGAGCTTTATCTAAAAAAAAAAAAGAAAAAAATAAAGTTTTAATTTTTTTTTTTAAATAAGATATTTTCTATAGTGAACGTTTATTCAGTGTTTTTGCTCTTGGGAATGAGAGGGAATCACTACTGTACAAAATTATACCTTAAGCTAATGCCTTGGGCAGTGTGACACACTGTATAAACAAATTAAACGCAGAGACATTTAAGGGTCCTCCACACACCCCAAGCTTATGTTCTCATATTATTTAGCATTACTTTTAACAAGCATATCAACCTCTAAAAACTGTCCAAGGATTAAAATGTAATTTATACTGATTTTTTTAGATAATTATTTCACAAGTTATAAGAAACTTTTCCCAAAGCTTTTTCATACCTAGCACAACAAACAAACTTTGTCTTATCCTTTCGTATATTTTTAAGCTCACAGAATAACCATAAAATTTATTTTTATCTATCAACATATTTTTTACAGAAATTAATTTTATTTATAAAAAGTACATAAAACTCATTTTCTCTGAAATAAATCTCGAGAAAAATCACTAAGGACTCCTTTTGTGGAGAAGAAACATTAATGAATTAGATTACATTAAAAAAACTGAATTAAAATTAAATGCACTGATTGAGAAAAAACATTTTCAAAATCGTCGGTATCAAAGTTCCTTTTTGGAGTTATCTTTCCTGTTGCCCGGGACTCTAAAACTTTGGCAACTCTCCGCATACGTCACGTACCATACTATATTTAGTAATTATTGGCCACTGAAACTAGACAAATATAAAAGAGGAAAACTAGAAACGCACACTATTTCATCAATATTTATAAACAACAATTAGATAATGTATTATTGAAAAGCACAAATTAGTGTGCGAAATTTCAACTATCAAGACTCGGTTGATTAGCCTGAAAGTATAAATAACCGAAACGTTATTCGTCATACCCATCGGTACCTGGTGTTTACGAATTATTATTAATAACATAATCCAAGACGCCTGTTGTTCTTTTATTTAAAAAACCGCACACCCTTTTCGTTCGGTCACTCCGTGATCATGCCATGTGTTCATTGTTTACAAACGGTGTTAGGTTAAATCGTTAAAGCAGAAACTCGATCAAACCGAAAGTAAAAGTATTTTTTCTCTATATACGTCACAAGTCACATGGTGTGGAGGACCCTTAACTATTGTACAAACACAAGTCCATGCTACACCAGTATGGTGTATCACTATGTCAAGATCTTTTTTGTTACTTTTTCAAATCCATATTTTTGAATGAAATAAATGAATGTTTCTCACAAATCTATTCATTATTTTCTATCTTAAAATGTATAGAATACTGTAACAGGTAAATCTAAAAGAGATGTAGTTAGTCTAATTAATGTTATTACTGTAAAACAAATTAACTATCGAAACAATCTATTGTTATTTGCAAGTGGGAATAGGTAGAATTGATATTTTTTAAAAAGTGGGAAAAGGTATTATAAACCCACGATAAACTTTCATTTTGAAAAAAAAAGTAATTGAAAAGTAATTGAAAATACATGACCGTTTTTGAGATATATTTAAATACATTCAATTATTTGTAATTGAAGGCTCGCTTGAAAAAATGTATTAAATTAAGCTCAATTACAATTACTTTATTCAGTTACCTCATCCCTTAGTCATTCACCTTCAATCTGGTTAGAAAATCATCAGTAACTCTTAAGGAAACAGTAGAAGGGTCCTCAGCATGGTTTATACCCGAAAAAACAGGTAATTTAGATATTGTAGGAATGAGTATGATAAGAATACCAGAATCCCCTAAACTATTAGTCAAGAAACAAATACTCTACATTTCCCTCATTATTGATCATTGTTAATTATAGAGGAGAAGGAGTCAAACCAGGGAGTTTACTCCGAAAACCTACGACATTGCTGTATCCCCCAAATTTATAAAGCATATTTTGAAATCATGATACATTGAATATACACCAAGAAAAATACAACTGCATTTCAATATGGTTTGTTCACTCAATTTTTGTACATGTCCATAATAGTTTACATATTCTGGGATTTTATTTAATAACTTATCTCATTTAAAGGATCTTTGATACTCTAATAAGAAATATAACTCTAAATGACATAAATGGTTATTATTCCTTTATAGATTTACCAATTTGATGTGTCTTTTTTGTCAAATTTTGCCCCGCAAGCTATGCTATAATTGTTTGTATTTTACTTATAAAATACATTCCTTTCAGAAAATCATGAAGGTTCAAGCAACATTTTATATGAGTCAGCAGAGGGTTTATGAACCTTAACACGCTTTGTAACCGCGGCGTTCAGTTATCGGTGTTATACCAGAGACATAAAAATTTTAATTACATACATTTCTTTTACGATTAAAATAAATTTTATTGTTACGAGATTAGGTTCATAAGATTAATGAGATGCAATCACCAGTTTTGTCAGTCACTTGCATAAGTAAGGATTAAAACATTGAGTTAGCGTTTACATTGAGGATGAAATAATACGGAGTCATTCACCACAACTACGTAAAGTACATGTATCAATAGACTTAATCTTTAAATCGTCTGCTGCCACCTGCAGCTGTGGTCCTTCAATGTGTCTTTTATGATGAATTCTATATTAGTTAGGATAATATTTATCAACAAATTAAAATGTTGCATAAAACAACAAGTAAGATAAGAACAGTATTCAAAATCAAAGTCCGTAAAACAATGCAAAATAGGAGCAGAGCAAAAACTGACGTCTAAAACACCAAAAGTGTGATCAGTGCCATAGAGGAGTGAGCACCGCCTGCCAACTGGTCAAACCAGTCGTCTCCTCCTTGTCATAATCGGGAAATAACGGAAAAATCAGTAGTCAATTCAGTGAATAAATAATGCATGGGATGCTCACTATTCCATGGCACCTTATCCTACCTCTAATGTTTCGGAGTTCCGTGTTTGCTCTGCTCCTATTTTGTATTGTTTTATGGACTTTGGTATTGAATACTGTGCGTTATCTCCATATACTATCTACGCATAAGATTTTAACAAATTCTGCTTCATATGAATATATATAAATGCATTTGATAGATAAACAAAAATAATTCTTGAAAAATCAATAAAAGAAGATTCATCTTTAAACGAGTTAATAGTTTTATTATTTTTAATGTCAATAAGAATGAAGGATATGGAAAAAGCTAACAGTATTCAATATCAAAATCCAAAATAAAAAACTTTACAAAATAGGAGCAGAGCAAACACGAACCTCCAAAACATTAGAGGTAGCATCAGGTGCCATGAAGGAGTAAGCATTGCCAATTACAAAAATGCAGATTAATTCCAGTAATAAACATGTGGTGCACATTTTCAGGCATGATGTCATAGTCAATAATATAAATTCCAAAGTAAACTTTCAGGTGTCTTTGTATCTTTGTTAATGTTATTTTCGTCAATTTATTTATGTTAATTTATTGTAATTTTAGTGGTGAATGTAAAACTCATGCAATATTATTAGTTAAATATAATAATTTTTGTTTGAATAAATTTTCTGTACATGTTGATGAATTAGTTGATAATTTTTTGTTTAATGTTAAAATGTTTATACAAGCTTCGAGAATAAAACGGTCATATATGTCTTGCCGATGGAAGGTTGCAAAGAGCAAGATCATTTTTGGGCTTCTTTGGCCCTGAGAATTTCTTGAAAATCAAAACCTCTCAGTTTAGGCTGCAAATACAGTGTTTATTACTTGCTATGTTGTTGACTTCGTATCTATTAATCATGACGTAATTTTCCCTCTCGTCAATGCATTATGACGTCATATAATGCGTCATTTTCCTCATATACTGTACGGATATGGAGATAACGAGTAGTTTTCAACATCAAAGTTCATAAAATAATTCAAAATAGGAGCAGCGCAAACACAGACCTCCGAAACATCAGAGGTGGGATCAGATGCTATGGTGGAGTGAGCATCAGCTGCTGACCGGTCAGACCCAGCCTTGTCAATTCAACGTATAAATAATGGACAGCCAATAGTCAGCATTTGACTCAATGATAAATTGTATTTGCTGACAAACTCATTGTATCGACCATAGAATTTACGAAATGATGACTTTAAACGAGACTGATGACATTCTTGTTTCATCAACTTGCTTGTCAATAATTTACCTCGTTTTAGAAATTGTTCATACTTAGAGCATGTTCTTGCGAATCAAATCAACTGAAAAATATTTGTAGGACTCCAAAGTGCGATGGAACTTCAAATTCCGATTGTCACGCCAAAGTCCGATGGTCTGCGCCAACCTCCGATGGTTTGACACGCCAAAGTCCGATGGTGCTGATAACAATTAACGTTTATGACGTCATAGTATTGCTGCGCAAAAATGCGATTCTGTGCCATGCCAAGGCCTGATTTTTTAAAAATAAATTCAAATAGATTTTAAATGCAAAGATTAACCCTAATCTTTTGTATATAGGTGCGAGGCTAACATTGATCAGTCGAAAATGGACTTTGGCGTGACCATTGGACTTTGGCGTCTGTAAAGATAGTGAGCCATCGAGGTTTGGCGCAGACCATCAGCCTTAGGTGAGACCATCGGACTTTGGCGTCAGCATCGGACTTTGGAGTCTTATATGTACATTCCGTGTACAATGTATAATATTAAATTTGAAAGATGTTGTTTTCAACCTGGGGTCATGATTTCTACAAGCTTCTACACTACATGAAACTTTTTAACAAATTAATGTCTTATCATGTGACAGACAGACTGACTGACAGACGAATGAGTTTTACTGTCCCCTCTCATTCGCAAAATGGGGGACAATAATGCACTTGCTGTTCTTGAGAAAAAGATTAATGAAGAAAGAAATCCCCTGCATGTTTCTAGGCAAATCTTCGGGTCCATAAATGTGGCTTCACCCTACGCAATGGGTCACATTTTGAATAAATTTGAATCTACATTAAGTCTACACATTATGTAAAGAACATTAGATATGGAATTTAACTTTGACTTTGGTTCTTGATAAGAAGTTTTTAAATGATACCATCAAATTTTTCACTTATTCTTGATTACCCCCCTTGAAATAGGATGTGGCTTTTCATTTCAGCAAATTTGAATCCCCTTTGCCCGAAGATTCTATGCTATGTGGGAAGGTTGGTTATAATTGGCCCACAGGCTCTACAGAAAAAGTAAAAAATGTGAACCCCTAACACTGACGTTTACAGACTAATAGATGAGTGACAGACAAAATGTTATAAAAAAAAAATCAAGTGAGGTAAAAATCTCGGACCACAGGTACTTGGAAAGAGCTGCAGTATTTGAAAAATATTTTCATACATTGTTTTCAGAGGCTGAAAATGTATAAAATGCCATCATAGAAGGACTTGTATTCATGTTGAAAAAACGGCACATTTCAGAAAAAGTATGATTTTAAATAGTTGATCAAAGTGTCAAAATAAAGTTAAACTATCTCACCTGTTATCTATGTAGAAGTACTATGTGTGATTGTCTCATGTATTACCTAGCCAAAATATATGGCTGAGTCTAATGAATATATGGATCAAAGTATTAATTCAAGCCTATTTAAATCGTTTTCTGGACTTACACAATCATTCGATGGAGATCAAAATATCACCACTACTTATGTGAGTATACCACACTTTCTTAATGTGACATTTAACAAGTACAGTATAACTGTGTCATTCCAGCAGGATAAGTATGAATCTATTTTGAACTATTTGAAAGAGGAACTAAAACCAATAAAAGAAGTAGGTAAAAATGGACAGATTTTCAAGTCTGATTGTGATTCTGTTACTGCCACACTGTATGCTGGGACTAGCGTCTTACACATACAAGGCTCCTCGGCAAATTCCTGGCTAGACAAATTCATCAAGGACATAAAGAGCAATGACACTAGCAATATTGGTAATGCACTGGAACAATCATCACCACAAATGGCATCAACTCCAGTTAAAAATCCTTTTTTTGTGTCGACCAGCCAGTCAAGTGATGTACATGATTGTGCACAGTGTGCGAGTACAGTCCAATCCTTACAACAGTCAATCTGTGATTTAGCCAAAGAATTGCATGAATTAAAAGAAAAACTAAAATGTCAAAAAGACAAGGATCACAGCAAACCAACACTAGTTGACAAAAACACGCAGACATCAATGAAGGTTATGAAGAACAAAGAAACAGACGTGCATGGTTTGAATCCTGTGCCATCAAATTCCGTATCCAGACACACCCAGTGTGAACCTTTACCGGAAAAGAAAGCAAAATGCACGGCTGATTCTGGTACAAACACCGAATCACAGGACCATCATCATACACCTGCAAGATCCATGATTAAGGAAAAACCCGGAAGTAAAAAACTTATAATTGGAAGTTCAATCCTACAACGGGTAAGAACCAGAGGTTTACAAAAGGATGTTCATGTGAGAACTAATAGAGGGGCTAAACTATCCCACATCAAAGAAAAAATTCACAAAATAAATGCATCAGAATATTCCCACATCATCATTCAAGCCGGGGGAAATGATGCCTCATCTCATCGAGACGTGGACGTAATTGAACACGATGCGGCAGAAATCATCACCGACATCAAACATCGCTCTCCGGGAACCAAAGTTTATTTTTCCGAGGTATTACCAAGACGGGATGTGGATGTGTCTCATGTGAATACCACATTGAAATATGTATGTGATGAATATGGAGGTTCATTTATTTCCAACAAAAGTGAAATCAAGGAGGTAAACCGTATGCATTATTGGAAAGACGGGATTCATCTTTCGGACAAGGGGACGTCAGTGCTTCTTAAACGGATTAACAGTGAAGTTTCGATTTTGCGAGTAAATTCCGGTCGAACCAATACAGATTCCAATGCAAGTTTTTACCAGTCTGTGACTTGCTACTTTTGCAGTGAACACGGACACACATCGCGCCACTGTAGACACGGACGAAAGCTTGATTGTTGGAATTGCGGGGAATTAGGACACAAGACGAAATCCTGTCCATACATGTACTAGGTATCAGGCAAAGAATGTGTAGCCGTCAACAACCATACTAAATCTTTTTCGAACTCTAGTACTTTTTCTATCCTTAGCATTATTTGTAATGAATGTAACAATTTACAATGTTTATGTAACGATATTGATAACTGTAATATCTCTACAAATTCTAAATTGTCAAGAAAACCACATGTTAAAAGTAAGACACAATCGAACACTGATTCTAAAAGAAGCCCGAGTTCAGCTGAACAAACCACTGTCATTTCTCCTGTGCCAAGCTCATTCAAATCTGTTTCACAAGTAATGAAAACAGTCCCTTTGACCCATAATAATGATACTCAAACAACACAAAATAACCAAGGATTTGGATTGGTAAAAAAAGGTTTACGATTCGGAAATTTAAATATTTGTCATATTATTCCAAAAATTGACGAAATAAAACTACTGCTCCAAAATAGGCAAACTTTAGACATTTTAGGTATATGTGAAACTTTTTTGACCGAGCAGATAGGCAACTCTGAATTAAATATTGAGGGCTTTGTTTTTGAAAGAAAAGATCGAATACTAAGGGCAGGTGGTGGAATTTTAATATACATTTCAAATGACATTTCTTATAAACGTAGAACTGATTTTGAAATCAGTAATATTGAAACAATATGGCTAGAGATAAATCTAAAAAATTCAAAACCTATATTTTATTGCTCTGCTTATCGTCCACCATCTGCCCCCTCCTGCTGGGCGGAGAACCTAGCAAGGGAGGTGAACCGTGCCTCCTGCTGTGACGATACTGAAATTATCCTATCAGGTGATTTTAATATTGATCTATTGAAAGACCCCCCACAATATTGGACATCTGCTTTAGAGGAGTTTGGACTTTCTCAGATAGTTACTGTTCCTACTAGAATAACAAGTACCTCAAGTACCTTAATTGATCATTTTTATACAATGTGCCCCCTATTGCTATTTCTGACCACTACCCTGTATGTTTGACACGGAAAACTAATTGTATACATCGTAGAGGAAAACATATTGAAATCCAATATAGAGATTTTAAACAATTCAACGAAAACGAGTTTTTGAGAGAGTTAGAAAATGCAAATTTTATTACTCTTCTTGAACTTAAAGACCCAAACGAAATAATGAATAAATTTTATGAATTGTTTAATGATATTCTTAACAAGCATGCCAAAGTAAAAAACTAAAAGAGTCAAGACTGAAATTCGACCTAAATGGCTAACACAGGAAATAAATGATGCTAGACATTTACGCGATACATATCATTTACAAAGGAATTCAGAAAATTACAAAATTTGGAGAAATAAAGTGACACAATTAATAGATCAAGCGAAATTAAAGTATTACAAATCTGCAATTGAAGAAAGCTCAAGTCCTAAAGAAATGTGGAGTTATTTAAACCATTTGGCATCTAAGTCCAAAAATTTTACAACTAGCCGTATTACATAAAATGGTTTAGATTTTGAAGATTTACAGGATATTCTTGATATTTTTAACAATTAAACACTTTACGGAAATATCCTGTAAATTATTAGCAGATTTGTCAGTACAAAGTTTTGATTCAGAATTATTAAATCGGTATACAGAAACTAAACTAGGGAAAGAAAATTTTTTCAGTATTAATGAAATAACTGAATTTGAAGCATTGAATATGTTGAATACACTTGATGTAAATAAGTCAGCCGGTATAGACTTTATCGGACCTCGTCTTCTAAATCTTTCGGCAAATGTCATATGCAAATCTATTACACATCTTATGAATGCTAGTATCACTAATGGAGTATTTCCATCCAGTTTAAAACAAGCAAAAGTCACTCCTATTTTCAAAAATGGCGACCACGCAGATCCAGGGAACTACAGACCGATATCCATTCATCCAACATTATCAAATTAGCTGAAAAACACATAGCAAATCAAATACGTAACTATGCCTCTAACTTTGATCTTTTATTTAAATCACAATCTGGATTTCGAGAATTTCATTCATGTCAAACGGCTCTTACAAAACTTACAGATAATTGGCTACAAGCTATGGACCAAGGAAATCTAGTAGGCATAACTTTCATTGACTTAAGCAAGGCATTTGATTTGGTTAATCATGAAATTCTTATAAGTAAACTTCAATCATATCACTTTGATCAAAGGGCTATTAAATGGTTTCATTCTTATTTAACCTCAAGGTCTCAGTGTGTAAAAATAGGAACATATTCCTCTGATGTTTTGCCCGTCACAGCAGGAGTGCCCCAAGGTTCTATCTTAGGTCCCCTATTATTTTTATTGTATATAAATGATCTCCCTTTACATGTAAATAGAACAGATATTGATATGTTTGCCGATGATGCAACCTTGCATACATATCATAAAAATATAGAAGGTATTGAGAATGCCCTTAACTTTGATTTGTGTGAGATTGAAAATTGGTGTTCCAAAAATCAAATGGTGTTAAATACCAATAAGACAAAATGTATGCTTATGGGAACTCAGCAGAGAAAATCAAGAATAGATTCACCTGAACTAAATTTATATGCTTCAAACAAATTAATTGAAAATGTTGAATCTGAAAAACTTCTGGGAGTGCATATTGATGGTTCATTGCGCTATAATCACCATATTGACTCAGTTTGTAAATCTTTGACATATAAATTATATACGTTGCGCAAAATTAAAAAATTCCTCCCCTTACACACAAGAAAACTATTCTATAATGCATACATTCTGCCCTCTTTGAATTATTGCCTAACTATTTGGGGTAATGCGCCAGGTGCTGGCATAGATAGAGTTTTTAAATTGCAAAAAAGGGCAGCCCGTATTATACTAGATGTGGCTTATGATGCCCCTTCACTACCATTATTCGAAAAACTTGGATGGCTGACTATTTACGAGTTGATTGATTTTCATAAATATATATTACTGTACAAAACACTTCATGGTATGGCACCTACTTATTTAAGAGACTCTTTTGAATTTATTTCTTCTAGTAGTTATGCTCTACGATCTGAAACAAACTATGACCTTCATCTACCGAAATATCGAACAAATCAATTTAAAAATTCTTTTCATTATTCCGGTGTTCATTTATGGAACAAACTACCTTTGTACATACGTTTTTCACAGAATTTACACACATTTCGTAAAAATGTAGAAAAATTCATAATAACATGCCGCAACTAAAATCTCCTGAAATCTATATGTACTCGTATTTTTACGTCATGTTGTATTATTTATCATTGTACAATGATTTTATTATTGTATTATTGTATTATTGTGAACATGCTTAGAGGGCCCCGAGGAAGACTAGTGCATTGCACTAATCGGGTTACCCTCTTAAAATAAAGTATTATTATTATTATTATTATTATTATTATTATTATTATTATTATTATTATTATTATTATTATTATTATTAAACTAGTAGATCTAATTCAAACACAGAGCCTAATCTCTTTTAAGATGCACAATCTTTTCAACTCTTGAACAATACTAAGATTTATACCGTATAAGTGGACATTTTAGCAAGACACAAATTTACAAATGTATTTGTAAAAGCGATTTGTCCTTAAAAATATGCATTCTAGCGATTTAATTTTAGCGATTTTAAAAAGCTCATTAAAGAAGCTTTTACAAATAAAGCGCAATTAATTTTAGCGGTATTCAATTTTAACGATCTTGGTCCCTCCCTAAAAATGCCGAAAATTAAATCCTTGCCAAAAACATCCTGCTTATACGGTATAATCATTTCTTGTTCAATGGAGAACTCAAGAGATATGATCACTGAATCTGTAGATTTTTTCCCCATATATTTATATAAATACAGCAAAACTCGGTTATAACGAAGTCGCCATGAACTTTGAAATTACTACGCTATATCCGTAATTCGTTATAGCCGTATAAGAAATTCATTAAATTTATATAGCTGGGGATCCAAAATGACTTCGCTATATCCGTTAATTCGCATTATCCGTGTTTGCACTTAACGAGTTTTACTGTATCATACAATGCATTGTTAACAAAGAGATTTTAACAGTAGACATTGTTTTGAATACTGAAAAGCTCACAATTGTAAAAATCGTATACATAATAGCAGAGACGCAAACATCTGTTATCATTTTGTACATAATAAAGTATTATAAATTATATAAATATCACTGTTTTGTATATTTAATTTCAGTACAATGAAATCCAACAACGACGGAAATTATCCATTATATTATAATTAATTAACAACTTGAATGGTGTTTCCTGTTAGCGCGGCTCCTGCAGATCTTAATCTTCATATCTTAATCTTTAGGTTTTGCTCAATTTCTTTTTAGTTTCCTTCCTATTTATTTATTTATTTTGGTATTTTTCTTCTGTTTTAAGTTTATTTTGTTTGTTTGCTTTAAAAGTGAGTAAATTAAGTTAACATAAATTTGTAGTATAAAATTATACTTTTAACTTAACAAATTTGCTATATTTTTATCCAAATTTGCTATATTTTTATCCAAATATATAAACCATAGACTATTCTTTTAAGAACAAAATGCTATTTGGACATTCATTTTTATTTATTTTCCGTGTTTGTCTTATATATATATGCATGATATATGTGCTTTCTGTGTTGTTTTTTGTGTGTATGTGTAAATATGTTTGTTGTGATTCATGACAATGTAATCCTAACTGTTTTATTTGTGTATATAGTCATTTTTGTATCGATGCATATGCATTACTAATATAATGTCGGTCAAAAGCTCTACAGAGCTTTTCTTTCTGTTGTAAAAATCCGACTCTAAATAAATTGTTCTGATTCTGATTCTGACAGAAAACTAAATCAAAGTATATTACAGACTGATATTTGTTGTATGTTTTTATTAATAGTTGATATATTTACATCCACTGAATATTTCCTCCTATCCCATAGCAATAATTAGTGCATGAACTACACTATGCATGTCACCTGTTCCAGCAATGAAATGTACAAAGACGTTCGCATCATTAATACAATAATTAATCCTTTTAATCCTTCTTTAAATGATTATTTTAACAGATATGAATATAAACAATAAAATCTC
Organism: Saccostrea glomerata; assembly: GCA_003671525.1. Classification (NCBI taxonomy): domain Eukaryota; kingdom Metazoa; phylum Mollusca; class Bivalvia; order Ostreida; family Ostreidae; genus Saccostrea; species Saccostrea glomerata. Next base: position 44,773 of record PRKT01000976.1, read on the forward strand.
TTTCTCTGAGTGTTAGTACGGGATGAATGTCGCATCTATTGCGTTACACGGGTTATGTATTTTTTTCCGCAACAGCTGCGACATTCATTCCCGTACCAACAGTAAAAAAAAGCATTTTATTGTTTAAATAATACCAGTGACATTTGTATATATGACCCTTGTTGCAGTGGAAATTTGTATTTAAAAGCAGAGTCCATCAAATCCTACTGCCATTTGTACTGAGGGCCAGGTCACCCTCCAGTATGGGTACTTCATTTACAGGTGTGAGAAAAAATATTGCAATAGTATTTCAGATCTTAAAGAAAAAAAATTTATATTTTTACATTTTACATAGTTGTATTACATATATATATGTTTTAGTCATTCATAAAGAAATGAAAAAAAGATAATGAAAAGATATTCATCATAACGAGAAGTGCTTGTCAACCTCCTATCGTATTATATCAGACTTACTACATGCATATGATAATTTGGCATTTGGTTTAAGAGTTAGTTTCTGAAAACTCTATTGTTCGTTTAAATAGTTTTTGTAGATTATACACAGCTAATTGTGCCACGTACGCTTCACGTATGTTAAACGTATGTGACACATACGTGACTTCACGTACGTTTTCCATGAAAAAAGTACCACGTACGTTATACGTATGTTTTCACACGTGCGAATATCATGCGTGTCACTCATGTTAAACGTACGTATTACCCACCATAAGTTACACGTATGTTGCACACGTACGTTACTCATACGTTTCACATATGAATAACAAACGTGCAACGTGTGTGTAACATGTGTTTCTCATAACATGTTTAATGGGTTTATTATTTGCACTGCTCATATTGTAAATGTATAAATACCATACAAAAATGTGTCAAACCATGATTAAACACATGTTTTGAACATTTTTTTCACATATTGTAAACGTTGGTGAAACAAAAATTACGAGCAATTTAAATATTCAATTCATGCATTTGACATAATTTCTCCCAAAGGCTTATTTTCTTTTCATCTGTTGAATGATCCACTTTCTGGTTATCCTTCACTTTAAATTTCCTGAACCTATTTGCTCTTGAAGCAATCACAACAAAAGACATATTTAGATTTAAGCCAAATTTAATGTTGAGAATGTTAACATCAATTCATTCTTCTCCAGTTCTCTTTTATCTGTAAAGAAAAAGAAAATATTAAATGCATGGAATAAGGGAAAACCCATTTTTCCTCCTGAACATTATTATTATCCAGTGGCACATATTAATCCTGGATGATTCTCTGTAGAACTTAAATATAAATACTAAATAATTAATTTTTTAGTATTCATAACAATGATCTTTTAAACTATTTTTTCACTATATCCTCAAATATCTACCTTGTAATTTTCCTATCTAAAATTCATTACACAGCATTGATTTGGGGTGAACTCGGAAAAAAAGATGTTTGTACATACTGATACCCCATATGCCAGCTTATGGTTCAAGTTTCCCAAGTGCAAGTCAAACTCCAAAGTCAAGGTCAAAGGTCAAAATTGTTGACATTCAAGGAAGGACTTGTCACAAAGAATAAATCTGTGAAATATGAAAGCCCTACTACTATCAGCTCAAAAGTTATGATCAAAGTTAGTTTTTTAACAGTGGGTTAAACTAGAAGTACAAGGTCAAATATTTTAATTTATACCCATTGAAAGGTTTTGTCACAATATACAAACAAGTGAAGTATGAAAGCCCTTGCACCAACTGTTCAAAAGTTAAGGCCAAGATTCAAGTTATGAAACTTTCTTAAAAGTGAATCATACTCCAAGTTCATTTCAAAAGGTTAATTTGGTGTACCAATACAAAAGTGTTGTCACAATGAATACCCAGGTCTATGAAATATGAAAGCCATACTTTCACCCACTAAAATGAAATGGCCAATGTGAAAAGATTTTGCAGACAGACAGACAGGGCAAAAGCTATATAGATGTACCCCAGAATGTTTGATTACAGGGGTACAAAACTTATTCCTCATTGTCATGAACTTAGTCTTTTTGCTTTCAACTTAGGAGCATTATATAGATTTTCAATAAATCAATGCATTTTCAGTTTATGATTAATTAATAAAGCTTTGCCTTTACATCTGATCCACCTACCCTGGGGCTATATGAATTTCCTAATTTCATTAGGACTCAATGCTTATTAAAATCTTGCTATTAGTTTGCTTGATATCCAATTAAAAAAATACAATTTTGAATAATTTTGATGGGTTACCCCCCCCCCCCCTTAGTTTGGGTGGTGGTGGAGGGAGGAGGCAGTAAATGCTAAAATTTTACCAGACAGAGCACAGTGTATGACGATGGACAACAAGAAACCTAAGGGCCTTGAATCGCTCTTCTAATAAATGTACAATCTATCACTAGTATTTGAAGCCTCTATGTTTATAAGACCCAAAATACATCAATCAAGAAAGTTCGATGATTCTTAGCCAGTTAGGACTGAAGATATTTCAATAGAGCTATAAAATACCATAAGTAGGTCATGGTGACCTACTTTTTGGTCGACATTCTCCAAAGGTGCCTCAACTGACAAAGATTAACAATTCTAGGCCAATATAGACTTCTTTTGGTTTTATCTTCCTGATTATCTCCCCTTGTATAAGGGTCCAAACCCTAATTTAATTATAAATGGTAGCCCTTGGGCCAAGGATGCCCTGTAAAAATTTGACAATGATTGTCTTAGGGGATCTTGAGTTATGGCCCACATTCTAATAAGAGGCCCAGGGGCCACATCGCTCACCTGAGCAATTGGCTAGGAAAAATCACACATCAGATCAGAACTGAAAGTTTGCTGGGGGGGGGGGGGGCTTGAATTTTAACCCCCCCAGGGGGTCTTATTTGAACAAACTTGAATCTACACTACCGGAGGATGATTCTCTATAAATATCACTAAGCATGGCTTTAAAGTACTTGAAAACAAGATTTTAAAGGTTTCCCTAGATATTCCTATGTAAAAAAAATGTATTGGCCCTTTTGGTCCCACCCTACCCCGGGGATCATGATTTGAACTACTCCAGCATGCTAGAGGTTCACGGCGAGATACTTTTGACTTGGCGCCGCGTAACCTCTAGCATCCATTGTAAAAATTCTCGCCGCTGAAACCCCAAGTGGAAATAAATTATTTTATTAAGAAATAAGGCTTTGTATATTAACGAATGGTACGAAATAATAAAATTCTCAAAATTTACGATAAAACTTACGCATAAAACACTGTTAACCTCTCGTATTAGCAATAAATCCATTATTTTTTAAATCGAAGCAGAAATTGAAACAAGTCGTCTGTTTAAAATTCGGAAATGGAATTCAGAAAATCTGACGAAACGAAACTAGTGTAATGCAACGAAAATTTCGTTTTCTGATAAGCATTCCGCAAAATTAATGTGAAGTCAAATCGAAAGTACTTCTGGTGACAAATTGGAATAATGACAATTTTCATTAATTAACAATAATGCACACTGAATAAAATGGATTTTATTATTTCTTGTGACTTTCGTACCCCATGCTAACACGTAGGTACCTGAAAATTACTTGTTAACAGTTTATTTCACGCATAATACGTTCCGCCCAAAATCTCAGGCGGAACGAGCTCGTTAGAAAATGGCCTTCGGATGTAAGAGTCCGAGGTATATAAGGAGCGTAGGGACGTTAACCGAGGCTCTTACTTGTAGGAGTAGATTTGAACAAGCTTGAATCTACACTATCTGAGGATGATTCCACATAAGTTTCATCTTTCCTGTCTCAACGGTTCTTGAGAAGAAGATTTTTCCTATATATTCCTATGTAAAACTTTGATTGGCCATTTTAGCCCCACCCTACCCCCGGGGGTCATGATTTGAACAAAATTGAATCTACACTACCTGAGGATGATTCCACATGAGTTTCAACTTTCCTGGCCCAGTGGTTCTAGAGAAGAAATTTTTAAAAGATTTTTCCTGTATATTCATACGTAAAACTTTATTCGGCCATTTTGGCCCCACCCTACCCCTGGGGGGTCATGATTTGAACAAACTTAAATCTACACTACCTGAGGATGATTCCACATGAGTTTCATCTTTCCTGGCCCAGTGGTTCTTGAGAAGAAGATTTTTTAAAAATGCCATTAATTTTTATCTAATTCATAATTATCTTACCTTGAAAAAGGGCGCAGCACTTCATTTGAACAAACTTGAATCCCCTTTACCCAAGGATACTTTGTAGCAAGTTTGGTTGAAATTGGCCCAGTGGTTCTTGAGAAGAAGATGAAAATGAGAAAAGTTTACAACAACGACAATGCCAACGACGCCAACGACAACGACAGACAACGGACAAATTTTGATCAGAAAAGCTCACTTGAGCCTTTGGCTCAGGTGAGCTAAAAAGTTTATGCACACCGCACAAATGGCCATAGCATTAGCTCTTTGAGCCTTTGGCACAGAAGAGCTAAAAACAGTATACATGTACACCTATTTACTGGCTATGACGACAATAGCTAGTTTATCGTCCCCCAAGACAACAACTATTCCCCAAGATGTAGCCGAGGGAAATAGTTTGCTGTTGAGGGAGATGATAAACAAGCTATTTTCCGAATAGTAAGTAAACAGGAGTTTCATTATGGCACCTGATCCCACCTCTGATGTTTCGGGGGTCCGTGTTTGCTCTGCTCTTATTTTGTATTGTTTTATGGACTTTGAGATTGAATACTGTTCGTTATCTCCATATCCTTCTATTATATACTGAAGCTGACTTAATTATATGTAAGGTCCGATCTGGATAACACCAGAAGAGTTGCGAAATGAAAAATTGAACTTACCTACTGCATTAATCTTTAGCTTGGCATGGACTCATCTGTTTTTGTGCGTGTTCCAAATGTATACTTTTTGTCCTTGAGGTTAAAAAAGACATATGTTAAAAAAAAAAATAGACGACTTTCACATTAAATTTTACAAAAGTTATTCCCCTTTGCGGGGTCAATCCAGCATAAGGCCCTGTTTTCCCTCTGTAACCTTACCAAATTTATTGGTCAGTATCTTAAAAATAATATCTGTAATGAATATCGTTCATTAAGATTTCATGTTGCCCCAAACTTCGGCAATACAGGTACAGATCTAAATTGTCCAATAACGTTTGAAGATTGAAAATAATAACAGGTAACTCGATTGCATTTCAAATTTTACATGAAAAGCTTCAAGTTACATGTAGTATTTGCAAGTCTAAAAGTAATATGATCAGAAAATCTTATTCGATCCTTTTTTAAAGTATTACCATATTCAAGATTATACTGGTTAAACTTTAAGAATCTGTTTTGGAGTCCATTCTAGGCATTTAGGTGTTTACAAAGATGAGCTTCAGTCACCATCCTGGAATGCATATCTAAAATCACATAAAAATTATCAATCTCAAACACAATTTATATTCATAAGGATTAAAAGGGCAGATATGTAAAAACAATACTGTTACACCATTATTGCACTCAAAGATAATAATTTCCTTTACCAACTAATGTGATGTTTTAAATACTGTAAAAAGAAATAAATTCAGTGAGTGGAACTTTACATCAAATTGTTGTTGTTTCTTTTTTTTTGCATCTTATTTAGGTTATTATAAAAAAACATTTTAAAAAAATACTTAATTGTTATAACAGTATTTTTAAACTCTACCTGCATTTTGATATAACGTGCCCGTGTTGATGGATACACCTGGGTGCTGACCAAGACAGCTCACTGGCTCAACATGGTCAATATTTTCTGTTTTTGGTAACCCACGTCTCCATTACGTAAGACACTGAAAAAAACACCCCCCTTAGTTTACGTGCAAGACACAGTCATAAAGTAATTAAATAATTGTTGATTTTATGCATTCCTTACCTTTAGCTAGGATCTAGAACTTGCAGACGTCAGACTTCTCTTTCCAGTGACGTCACTGGTAACGTACATGTAATACATAAATGGAGGCTGGAAAATTCCGGAAGGTATATTTTATAAGTTTTATACGGACGGTACCCACTGTATATTTGATAATTATCTAGATGAATCATTTACTCCCTTTTGAAATTTGTTGTGAAATTATCGTGAATTCCTTTCTTTTTTTAAAATATATTTTTGCTCTTGAATTCGGATTGATTATATCTACCGATGACCGAGTTCAATTTTATGTGCCTCTGTGACAATTCCGGAATCTTGAGGTATGACCATACAGAGTTTTCAATTAGTCATTGTTAACATCACGTGACTTTGATTGTGTATATATACGGAGACTCCGCAGTTATCTGTTGTTGTTCTTCGGATGCAGCCAAGGAGAGAAGACGATAGACAGTGTTCAAAGACTGTGCATAGTAAATCAAGTTTGCTATTATTAATTCCTCGCCTGTTCATTCAGTTAGAGAGAGAATTTGGAAGGCCATTTGAGGTTTGACAAACCAGTTATAAGGCCTGCCACTAAGAGGTTAACCTCAAGTAAAGAGGCTAGCCATTTATTCGTCTGCATTGGCTGACCAGTCCGTCGTCCAGGCCGCTATACTCATTGTCCGTCCTGAATAAGGCAGCCTACAGTGAGTGTAGTGGTTGAAGGGCTATCACATATACTGTCCGTCCTGAATAAGGCATCCTACAGTATATGCGGTAGTCCGAGGGCGACTGGGCTATCGATTTAGTAGTATTAGGTCTACCAAATAATTTGTTGTTGCTTGCCTCTGATTGTTTAATTGATTTGACCATTTGATTATTGTTAACCTAGATAAGGTTAGGACGTATTTGTATATTTTGGCAGTCCTTTTTAATCATACCAATTATTACCAATCAATCTTAAATCAGTTTATGTTGAACACCCCAAACCCTGGAAATGACCAGGTACGATCCCAGTGATTAATTGTAAATACGTTACAAAAATTTGGTGGCAGCGTCGGGATTTGGGTTTGCATTAAATCATTAAAGTTTATTATTATATAGTTTTTGTCCTGGTTAATTATAGATCAGTTAAAGTTTAATTTGTAATTTTTCGATATGTCTGAGAGTGACATTGTGGATGATGAAATGACTGCCTTAGAGCAGGAGCTAAGTAAGCTTCAGGCCAGTATAAATAAAGAAAGAGCAAAGTCGGCCGCCAGAAATTCAGGATTACCTGAAAGTAGGCGGACCACCATAGATTTAGGTGAGGGCGTAAGACCTAAAACAAATAGGACGACCACCCTACCAAGTATATATACTAGGCCTGACAACCTTAGCGAAGTGAGAAGAGCTGATGATGGCGAGCCAGATAGGTTTTCCGTTACGAGCACACCATACCATGCTTATACATCCAGGCATGATTTCCCATTGTTGAATGAAGCAAACATTACAACCCGCCGTCCTGAGAATATCACACAGGCTGACAAACGGAAAAACGCCATGGTGAAACCAGATAAATTTGATGGAAGTTCGTCATTTGCTGATTTTGAGTCTCACTTCGATGTCTGTGCAGAACTAAACGGATGGACTTTGACTGAGAAGGGGGATGTATTTAGCAGTTGCTCTAAGAGGTCAAGCACAGAGTGTCCTTGGAAATCTGCCGGCTGTAGACAGATGTTACCACAGACTTTTAAGTAAGGCACTTGAAGAGAGATTTTTGCCGTCCAATCAGACTGAATTATATAGGGCTCAGCTGAGGGAAAGAAGGCAAAAGGCTACAGAGTCATTACCAGAGCTTGGACAGGACATGCGTCGTCTGGCAAACCTGGCCTACCCAACGGCCCCTGTGGAAGTGAGAGAAACCCTGGCGAAAGAACAGTTCATCGATGCCTTGAGGGAAAGTGACATGCGACTGCGAATTAAACAAGCCCGACCAGTGGACTTGAATGACGCAATCAGGCATGCCGTTGAATTAGATGCATTCAATTCAGCTGAACGACGTTTGACAGAGAGCAAAGGATATTTGAGGGAGGTGAAGCCAGAGGAAAAGGCAGACAAAGGAGATACAATTACCTCCCTACTGAAAGCAGTCCAGGATATCAAAAAGGAAATGCAGTCTATGAAGATGAGAATGGAGAAACATTATTCTACACAGCCATCCTCTCCTGGTGTGACCTGTCATTACTGCAAAAAGAAAGGTCATGTGAAGAAGAACTGTTTCAAGTATAAAAATGCGATACAAGGCATGACAAATGCCAACACAAGCCAAAGTCCAGCACCTATCAGAAGGGAACATCAGAATGCTAAACAAAAGGATAGCACAGCCAACAAGACAGGCATTAGTCGAAAAGCTGGGGAAGCTGGTATTTTTATCGAAGCAGTTATTGATGGCAATAGGGTTAAACTACTTGTAGATACTGGTGCGACCCTCAGTATTATTTCACCAGACATACTACATTCTGTTCTTCAGGATCCGCACCCGAGACTTAATGAGGTGAGCAAGCCCATCCTCATGGCTGATTGTACTGCCATGAAAGTGGAAGGGTCTCTTTCAATTTCTTTTACAATAGCGGGCTCAATGTATAGCTAAACATTTGCTGTAGCAGACATTGGTGTTGATGGCATACTTGGGCTTGATTTTATGACGAACAATGATTGCTTGATTGATTTGAAAAACTCTTGTATGATTATTAAGGGCAAGCGTGTAAAACTTGTTTTTGAGGGCAAGATAGGTTGCTGTAGGATAACCTTGGCTGAGAATGTCACGTCCTAATGATGAATTATATTTGTTGACAAGATAATTGTACCAACCTTAGAACTTACAAAATAATGACTTTAAATGAGACTGCTGATTTTCTTCGTTCATCAAATTGTTTGTCAATGATTTACCTTATTTTAGAAATTGTTCATACGTCGTAATTATATACGAAAAGGAAATTCCTTATAACAATAAAATATCGCAATCAATTTTTACAGCAGCCTTTAAAAAAACACTTATGACAATACATGGACAGGGGACGTACAGACAAATATGAATGAGAAAAGTGAAACCTTTACATTAATCTAAATGATGAAAACATAATTTGAAAAAAAAAAATATTGCACAAAAGCCAAACAATGACAAATATTTTTGCTGATCCCCAGAATATTTTCACTTACAATGCTCAGTCAGTAAAATATAAAGTAATACAATGTAAATTCAAAAACAGAATACGTTTAAATGCATTATTGTTCAAATTGAAAATATTTTTTACCTAATTTTCCATCCTTTAAAGTTTGACCAGTTGTAGCCATGGGCATAATTGTCGTAGTTGTACGTACCGGGTATATTTACTTTGTTGTAAAGACGAATAATGACCTTCATCGAATAATGACCGGGGGTCATTTTTTGACAGTGAAAAATGACCCCCCTTTAATATTATACATGTACGGCGAAAAATGACCCCCGGTCATTATTCAACGTCGAAAAATGACCCTTATGCCCGTAGAAAAAGTGTCGCCACCCTAACAATTGGCAGACCCCACGTGAAGAAAAATGACCCCCGTAGAAAAATGACCCCCTGTGGATTAAAGCTGAAATTTTTAGGGGGCCAAAAATTAGATAAAGAAGCATATTGGCCAAAATGCTAACCGGAGCTAACTAGGAATAAATTAATGATATATTGATCTCATACATTATACAATTATAGCTATATTTTAATGTCAATGCAATGATTCAGAATCTAAAGGAATTAAAGATTTATCGAGCCTAAATGGTTATGTAAGCAATGTTTTTCGATGATGGAAATCATCGTACTGACAGAAAAAATCAGGATTATTATATATTATTATATCCTCCGCTTGAAAAGTAGGAGAGTATATAGTGATCTAGATGTCCGTCCGTCCGTCTGTTACGCTTTGGGGTATCCACCTCTTATCCGCAACTTCTTTTATATATAAAAAGATGTGTTTGTGAAACAGCTATGCCCCTGTATGGCAACATACCGAAGATTAAACTTTTCTTTAAAGCAATTTAAATATATTGGTACCCAAAGTAGGGTCTTCTCACAGTGAAATACAATTGTAAAATAGGAAACAAGTCTTACACTGATACAGATATACCACCGAATACGAACCTACCTCATCGGACAGAATCACAGAGCCGCCAATGCTGACAACCCAGCGAGGGTCTTACGCCTTCTGTGGGAGAGACTAGGGAGAGATGAAAGGTACGGTTCCCCCGAAAGAATCGAGAGTGTTCTAAAAGACAAACTTTCCAAGTTTTCGAAAATCAGCCTTAAAGACAGCCTCAAACTTTACGAGCTATCTGACCTTCTTACAGAAATTTCGAGTCTAAAGGAGCAACCGATGTATCAACCACTACTGGCTTATTTCGATTCTTCTGTTGGAGTCAACCCCATTATCGAGAAACTTCCCCACCACATGAAGGAAAAGTGGGTCACGAGAGCATCTAAGTACAAGGAAACAAACGGACAGTGCTTTCCACCATTCAAGTTCTTTGTTAGTTTTGTGAAGGAGATGAGTCGTGTGAAAAACGACCCGAGTTTCTTATTCGGCGAAAATGTACCTCAATTAACAAAGCCTACTCGTCCAAAGGCCTTCCTCCCAAAGCCTCGGTTTCCTGTTACAACAACAAAAACTGACATTTTACCTGATTCGAGGGAGAAGATTACAATGTGTCAAATCCATGGAACGAATCATCGACTTAGTGAATGCCGTGCATTCCAAAACAAATCCTTAGAGGCTAGAAAGAACTTCCTGAAAGAAAAAGGATTATGTTTTAAGTCTTGTGACTTTGCGCACAAAAGCAGACATTGCAAAGAAAAACTTAAATGCACCATTTGTGACAGTGACAAACACGCCACGGTTATGCATGGTGATATTCCCCCTAAGGCTCATGGCGGGGAGAGCACAGTATGGTCAGGAACAAACACCAACACACATAGAACTTCACTTGAAACGCTGACAGTAGAGTCCTCTTGCACCAAGATCTGTGGGAAAATCACGCTTGGAAAGTCGTGTGCCAAAATCTTACCTGTGTTTGTACATCCTAGAGAACATCCTGAAAACCGCATTAAAATATATGCCATACTGGATGATCAGAGTAACCGATCACTTGCCATGAGCTCATTTTTTGACTTGTATGAAATCCATTCAGAACCGGAAGAGTACATAATGAACTCTTGCAATGGAAGAACTTTGACATCTGGAAGACGTGCATCTGGATTTGTACTAGAATCATGTGATCATCAAGTGCACATAGACTTACCTGCTCTCGTTGAATGTGACAACATTCCTGACAATAGACACGAGATTCCGTCACGGGAAGTCACTAGGTATCATCGTCACCTGTGTGACTTTGACCTTGACAGTTTGGACCATAATTGTCAAATCCTGTTGCTTCTTGGCAGAGACGTACCTTATGTGCACTGCATTCTTGACCAGAGGACTGGTCACCCTGATGCTCCTATTGGACTTAGATCTCCACTAGGATGGACTATCGTCACTGATGTGTGTCTAGGATCTCAACATGGCCCAGTCAATGTGTACAAAACATACGTGTTGTCCAATGGACGACCTTCCCTTCTACATCCTTGCGAGAACAAGGTAAACATCACGGAGCTGCCTACGCCAAGTTTACCCTGTAGACAATCTTTAGACTACTCAGGTCACAATGTTTTCGCAGTAACACTTCATGACAATAAGCAAGGATTGTCCACGGAGGATAGGGCCTTTCTACAGGAGATGGAAAAAGAGTTCAAGAAAAATAGTGAAGGGAATTGGGAAGCCCCGCTTCCATTTAAGGAACAACGGCCATTGTTACCAAACAATCGGGTCATGGCCTTGGAGAGGGCCAGGAGATTTGACACTAGTTTGAGAACAGATCTCGTCAAACAGAAACATTTTTTCGAGTTTATGCAGAAACTATTTGATAGCAAGCATGTTGAGATTGCACCATCACTCAAACAGAATAAAGAAGTGTGGTATTTACCCGTTTTTGGCGAAAACAATCACCACAAGCCTGACCAGATCCGTGGAGTGTTCGACTCCTCGGCTACATTTCACGGACTTTCCTTGAACAATGTCTTGATGTCTGGTCCGGATCTTAACAACAGTTTGCTTGGAGTGCTTATCAGATTCCGCAAGGAACCAATAGCCATAACAGCCGACATCCAACAAATGTTCCACTGTTTTTATGTAAGACCAGATCACAGGAACTATCTTAGATTTTTCTGGCACCATGAAAATGACGTTAACTAAGAGCTTAAGGAGTATAGAATGAGAGTCCATGTATTGGGAAACAAACCCTCACCCTCGGTAGCTACATATGGTCTACACAGAACAGCTTTAGATGCTAGAGACTCATTTGGACCAGATGTCACCGACTTTGTTCTAAACCACTTCTACGTAGATGACGGATTAATCTCCCTACCTTCTGTCGACCAGGCTGTCGATTTAATGAAACGAACACAGCTTGCCCTAGCTACTCACGGTAATTTACGTTTGCATAAGATTGCCTCAAAGAGCAAAGATGTTGTCCGAGAATTCTGTCCAGATGACCTTTCCAAGGAACTAAAGAGCTTGGAACTCACTGATGATAACTTACCCGTACAAAGGAGCCTAGGACTGTACTGGAACATGAACTCTGACACGTTTACTTTCAAGATTTCTTGCTAGGAGAAACCCTTAACTCGACGCGGGGTACTCTCCGTTATAAACAGCATTTATGATCCCTTAGGATTTGCATCGCCTGTGGTAATCGAAGGGAAACTACTGCTACGTCAGCTATCTAGTGGAGGCACTGAATGGGATGTGCCACTCGCTGACCTGGAAGGACAGAAATGGCAGTTGTGGAAGGAGTCTTTATCTGGACTTCAAGATGTATCTATTCCCCGTCAGTATGTTCCATGTTCTCTGCAAGGAAATGTACGAAACGAACTCCATATATTCTGTGACGCATCTGAGAAAGCACTTGCGGCAGTTGCATATTTGCGAGGGATTTGTGAGGAAGGAAGACACTATGTGGGTTTCGTTATAGGAAAGACCAAAGTTGCGCCTACTCATGGACATACGATACCAAGACTAGAGTTGTGTTCCGCCCTTCTGGCGGTCGAGATTTATCAACTAGCCAAAGAAAATCTGAACATTGAGTTAAAGTGTGTGAAATTTTATTCACATAGTAGAGTAGTTTTAGGATATATCACTAATCAGACGAGAAGGTTTCTTACTTATGTCTCCAACCGAGTTGAACAAATTCTGAGACACTCAACTCCAGAACAATGGAATTACATTCCTACGGAACTCAACCCTGCTCAGAGCAGTGTTTGGATTCGAGGACCTACTGAATTCCTTGAGAGACAGTCTATTGAGCCAGATAATGCTTCTAACCCGAATACTTACCAGCCTGAGGTAAATGCCTACTTGTCTGATGTCACGTCAGTGCTTAATTCTGAGTCAGAGTCGAGAAGTATTGCAGTAGATTTCAGCGATTTTCTGAGTGGTCTAGACTTTTACATGCATTTGGAAGGCTGAAGACAAGAGCACGATAACAGAAAATGAAGAGAACCGAGGATTCATTGGGCACCTTCAAGGAATCAGAAAACTTCATCATAAGTCTTGTACAGCATGACGTTTATGAAGAGGAGATACACTGTATCAGAACAAACAAACCCCTACCGAAAAGCAGTCCACTTCAAGCATTAGGACCAATTTTAGATGAAGAAGGCATCCTATGTGTAGGAGGGAGACTCAACAAACTGAGGTTAGATGACTATGAAAAGAATCCAGCCATAATTCCATGGTTTCATCACATTGCTACGTTACTAGTGCGCCATCACCATCAACTACTCAAGCACCAAGGACGTCATCTTACAGAGGGAGCAGTCAGATCTGCCGGACTCTGGATCACAGGAGGAAAAAATTTTGTGTCTTCCGTTATTCACCACTGCATCAGCTGCAAGAAACTGAGAGGAAAACATGGAATACAAAAGATGGCCGATCTTCCAGCTGACAGGTTGGAACAAGTACCTCCATTCACAAATGTAGGAGTTGACATTTTCGGTCCTTGGCAGATCATCACCAGAAAGACGCGAGGAGGAAGCGCATCATCAAAGCGATGGGGAGTCTTATTTACATGCTTGGTGACAAGAGCAGTTCACATTGAGATAGTGGATTCCCTAAGTTCATCTGCATTCATCAATGCTTTGCGTATATTTACCAGTATTAGGGGCAAAGTGAAGATATTCCGGTCAGAAAGGGGGCACCAATTTTATTGGAGCAACGGATGACCTGAGAATAGACACCATTTATGTGGAAGATGATAACTTAAAGACGTTTCTCTATGATTCAGGAACAAAGTGGATTTTCAACCCCCCCCCCCCCACACTCATCACACTTCGGAGGGGTTTGGGAAAGAATGATTGGTCTCGTGCGCAACATTCTAAACGCCATGCTTATGGAACCAAGAAACCAAAATATAACACACGACATTCTGTGCACCTTGATGGCTGAAGTAACAGCGATAATAAATTCCCGACCGTTGACACCAGTGTCTTCGGACCCCAATACTCCATTTATTTTGACACCAAACATTTTGTTGACACAGAAACATTCTTCTGATTCTGGTTCCTTGGAGTTCGGTGACATCGGTATAAAGGACATGTTAAAGTCTGAGTGGAAACGAGTGCAGGGCCTTGCGAACCAGTTCTGGAAGAGATGGAAGTCAGACTATCCTCACCTACTTCAACCTCGCAGAAAGTGGAAGAACGAAGAGCCAAATATCAAGGAAGGTGATATCGTGCTACTTAAAGAAGACAGTCCCAGGAATCACTGGCCGATGGCAGTTGACCAAAAAACGTTCCAGAGTGACGATTCCTTAGTCAGAAAGATTCAAATCAAATTGCTTAAAGATGACAAATCAGTTATTCTTATCAGACCAATTTGTCAGGTTATTCCATTATTAACAGTGTGAAATTAATAGCTTATTTGAAGTATGTAACAGTACAGAATGTACAATTTTTTATGTTTGAATGTATGGTTCTCGGCAGTTACACTTTTTCATTCATGTAGACCATTTGTAGACGTCATTATTCAGTAGTTGTCAATAGATATCAGGCGGGGAGTGTGGTGTCATTTGTTTTGTTTTATCTGTTTTTACGAGTATCATAGGTACGAGTTAATGTGAAGGGGTTTTGTGTAGACTGGTATTGCCTGTCTTTACCGTACGCAGGAGTATATCGGATATCAGACAGGCAGGCCAGTCTAGGGTTTTGTGGAACTCTTTTGTTTTTCATGCACGCTTTTCGTTTGGCGCCGACCTGTATGTTTATACCTTCTCTTCTTTTGGTTCCCCACGGTGTAAGTATCTACATCTTTTTATATAATTATGTTTTATATGATACTGTTGTATATGCAGTTTAATTCAATTACTTACATGTCATTTACTTTGTGATTAGTCGTGCTGAATTTATGCATACAACATGTGACTTGTCAATTTGTGAAATTGATCCTGATTAACTCATTATAGCAATTAATTGTACTATCGCCAAAGTAATTACACTTGAATGTTATCTGAATTAATATCTTAGATTTACTTGTTTACTACGGTTTAACGTAAGCGTCATAATTGTCTTTAATTCGGAGGAGTGTGTTCCTTTTAAGTTTTGTCTTAACTTTGTGGGATGAAATCTGTTAAATATTCTTGATATAATTTCCATTATTCTTTAAGATAGTATGTTTTTGTGATTGGATATTTCTTTGATTGTGAATTAATGATTGTTTGTTTTTTGTAGTGTTTTACTGCATTTCATCTGAAATAAAAGGGTTAGCTATCTGCAAAAGAATTCGTCCTTTCTATGGCAGAATAACCATCTTTGATTTTCTAGGTTTGCTCTTTTTTTCAGAGAAATGAAGATTGATTGATTGTTAATTGCTGAAAACTGATTTGTCAATGTTTCGGCAGAGAGACTTCGAGGTATCATTTGAAAGATCTTGAAATTATACACCATTTTTGTTCTAAATGTTTTAACAAAATATTTCTAGGTTAAAAGTTATCGTTGAAAAGGTGCTTGTAATTTTGAAATTCTTGATAGGACTATTT
This sequence comes from Saccostrea glomerata, assembly GCA_003671525.1. Classification (NCBI taxonomy): domain Eukaryota; kingdom Metazoa; phylum Mollusca; class Bivalvia; order Ostreida; family Ostreidae; genus Saccostrea; species Saccostrea glomerata. Next base: position 60,753 of record PRKT01000976.1, read on the forward strand.
TCGGGTCATAGCGAGCGTCGGCGCTTCGTACTTCCGGTAGTTGTTATATACTTAGTGCACTTCTCCAAAAGTTGCTCTAAGCATCGCTGAAAATTTCAAGCTTCTGTGTTAAGTGCTTTTTAAGAAAACTGCCGGACAAAGTGACCCTCTAAAAATCACTAAATCGCAGAAAACTCCGAACCGGAAGTGACGTCATCAAAATAAAAAAATATATATCTAGATTTTTTGATGTTCTATCAGACCTGAAAGTTTCATGAAAATCGATCGAGCCGTTCTCGAGAAATCGCGCGTACAACATCGGTAAGGAAAAAAAACAATAATAATAAAAATAGTGGAAAAGAAACCTAAGAAAAACAATAAGGTCTTCCGCTGAAGACGGAAGACCTTAATAAGAAACAGTAGAATAACAGTAGGGTCTTCCGAAGGAAGCTCGGAAGACCCTAATAATCTTAATCATCAGAATCAGTAGAAGGTCTTCCGTTGGAAACGGAAGACCTTAATAAGAATAATCTTAATCTTCAGAATCAGTAGAAGGTCTTCCGTTGGAAGACCTTAAAAATAAACGAAGAGTGGTCAACGCTAATTTTATGTTTATTTTTTAGTCTGTAATAGGATTTATTAAATTAATTCCTGTCAAACTTTAATGATTAGCTGCTTTTAAATGAATGATAATTATTGTTGATAATTCCGTATTGTGTTAAGAAAATATAGTTCAAGGAAAGTATTTGAATTTAAGTAAATTGTAAACACCCAGAAGCACAAAGACCGCTAGAATGAAATTTCACCAAAAATCGCCTTGGGTGCTCTCGCAGAAGTCCATGCTTTCCATATATATACTGCGGCCAAAAGAAACTGCGTATGTGGTGTCATTTGTTTTCATTTTATCTGTTTTTTACGAGTATCTTAAGTACGAGTTAATGTGAAGGAGTTTTTGTGGAACTCTTTTGTTTTTCATGCACGCTTTTCGTTTTGGCGCCGACCTGTACGTTTATACCTTCTCTTCCTTTGGTTCTATGGCAGAATAGTAAAACAACCCAAATGGAGCCATCCAACGAAGCAGTCAAGGTCAAGAAGGAACCTAGTTCACACAGTTCGCATCACAGTTCGCATCATAGTTCACATCGCAGTAGATCATCCTCTTCAAGTACTTCAAAACGCGCCAAGGCTGAAGCAGCACGGGCTCTGCTCAAGTTAGCAGAAGAGGAGGCAGCCCTTCGAAAGAAGTTATCCCAGCTTGAAGAACAAGATGAAATAGACCAGGCAACTATAAAAGCCTCCGCGGCAAGAAGAAGAGCAGATTAACAAGCTGATATGGACCTACTCGCCGCCAAGAAAACAGCAGCAGCACTCGACGCAGAAGCTAAAGTCTTGGAGCAAGACTCATCCCTTACCGACTTAAGTGAATATGATATTCCAAGCGTAAAGGAGGATCCACAAACACGGACCACTGAATACGTTTCGAATTTGTACCGGCACTTACAAACAAATGGTGACAAGTCTTACACTGATACAGATATACCACCGAATACGAACCTACCTCATCGGACAGAGTCACCAGCCTCATCGTATGTAGGGTTACCACGCACTGTGCACACATTCCAAAGTCCTAACTATGTGCAGAATGCACAACTAGTGCCTGACATTTCTAAATTTCTGTTGAGGAAAGTACTTTTGATATCAAGACTTTATCGGTTTAGTGATAAAATAGAATCTTATTTTGTCTGGAAGTCGAGTTTTCAGAATATTCTAGCAGACTTACAAGTTACAGAATTTGAACAACTGGATCTTCTTGTCAAGTGGCTCGGACCTGAATCAAGCTCCTATGCATTAAGCATCAGAGCCGCTAATGCTGACAACCCAGCGAGGGCCTTGCGCCTTCTGTGGGAGAGACTAGATGAAAGGTACGGTTCCCCCGAAAGAATCGAGAGTGTTCTAAAAGACAAACTTTCCAAGTTTTCGAAGATCAGCCTTAAAGACAGCCTCAAACTTTATGAGCTATTGGACCTTCTTATAGAAATTTCGAGTCTAAAGGAGCAACCGATGTATCAACCACTACTGGCTTACTTCGATTCTTCTGTCTGGGGAAGTTTCTCGATAATGGGGTTGACTCCAACAGAAGAATCATAATAAGCCAGTAGTGGTTGATACATCGGTTGCTCCTTTAGACTCAAAATTTCTGTAAGAAGGTCAGATAACTCGTAAAGTTTGAGGCTGTCTTTAAGGCTGATCTTTGAAAACTTGGAAAGTTTGTCTTTTAGAACACTCTCGATTCTTTCGGGGGAACCGTACCGTTCATCTAGTCTCTCCCATAATAGGCGTAAGGCTCTCGCTGGGTTGTCAGCATTAGCGGCTCTGATGCTTAATGCATAGCAGCTTGATTCAGGTCCAAGCCATTTGACAAGAAGATCCAGTTGTTCAAAGTCTGTAACTTGTAAGTCTGCTAGAACATTCTGAAAACTCGACTTCCAGACAAAATAAGATTCTGGTTTATCACTAAACCGATAAAGTCTTGATATCAAAAGTTCTTTCCTCAACAGAAATTTAGAAATGTCAGGCACTAGTTGTGCATTCTGCACATGGTTAGGACTTTGGAATGTGTGCACAGTGCGTGGTAACCCTACATACGATGAGGCTGGTGATTCTGTCCGATGAGGTAGGTTCGTATTCGGTGGTATATCTGTATCAGTGTAAGACTTGTCGCCATTTGTCTGTAAGTGCCTGCACAAATTGGAAACGTATTCAGTCGTTCGTGTTTGTGGATCTTCCTTTACGCTTGGAATATCGTATTCGCTTAAGTCGGTAACGGATGAGTCTTGTTCCAAGACTTTAGCTTCTGCGTCAAGTGCTGCTGCAGTTTTCTTGGCGGCGAGTAGGCCCATATCGGCTTGATAATCTGCTCTTCTTCTTGCCGCGGAGGCTTTTATAGTCGCCTGGTCTATTTCATCTTATTCTTCAAGCTGGGATAATTTCTTTCGGAGGGCTGCCTCCTCTTCTGCTAACTTGAGCAGAACCCGTGCTGCTTCAGCCTTGGCGCGTTTTGAAGTACTTGAAGACGATGATCTACTGCGATGTGAACTATGATGTGAACTGTGCTGTGAGCTGTGTGAACTAGGTTCCTTCTTGACCTCGACTGCTTCGTTGGATGGCTCCATTAGGTTGTTTTACTATTCTGCCATAGAAAAGGACGAATTCTTTTTGCAGATAGCTAACCCTTTATTTCAGATGAAATGAGGTAAAACACTACAAAAAACAAACAATCATAAATTCACAATCAAAGAAATATCCAATCACAAAAACATACTATCTCAAAGAATAATGGAAATTATATCCAGAATATATAACACATTTCATCTAACAAAGTTTATGACAAAACATAAAAGAACACACTCCTCGGAATTAAAGATAATTATGACACTTACATTAAACCATAGAATTTGTAATCAAGTAAATCTAATATGTTAATTTAGATAACATTCAAGTGTAATTACTTTAGCGATAGTACAATTAATTGTCATAATGAGTTAATCAGGATCAAGTTCACACATAGACAAGTCACATGTAGTATGCATAAATTCCGAACGACTCATCACAAAGTAAATGACATGTAAATATTTGGTAATAATGGATTGAATTGAACTGCATATACAACAGTATCATATACAACATAGTTATATAAAAAGATGTAGATACTTACACCGTGGGGAACCAAAGGAAGAGAA